>JAWQRP010000539.1:0-26568 GCA_033557875.1 Quadriops clusia
CAAATAATTAATGAGTAAGACGCTACTGCCCTCTACTAGGCTGTGAAGTATAAATGAACTAAATCATGAAGTTGCAACAGCGCGATGACTTACAGCAATTCAAAGCCGTGTTCTCTCTGATCCTTCGGCATTCGGGCACAGTCGGGGCCAAAGCGGCGACGCTGTTCTGTCTGCCGAGGCCGGGTGCCTCGGAATAGCCCAGAGAATCATTCAAAATTTGCTAATAGGGTAAATGAGTGGTTTTTTTATTTTTTTAATGGAAAGTTAACTACGAGAAAAGATGTGTGCCACTAAAAAAAATGAAGTACTGTTACTCTAAATTTGTTAAAATAATTAATAGAAAAATATAAAATAATTCAAGATCTGAGTAAGTGAAATTAGAGCGCATGCGCGAATTTTGTAGTGAACAACAGTGCAAAAATAAAAAGATGCTTGTGACGTGTGTTTTTGGTATGTCCTGTTAGTGAGATTTTCGGCGCACAGTTGGTAGCGTCTATAGTTCAGATCAAATGGAACACGTGAGCTTAGGATGGACGCGTCGTAATATCTTATGCAATTATCACACCCATTCTAAGCGCTATACACCATCTTATATTTAAAAGTTGCGCGTGCGCTGTAGATTTCATTTTACTTTTCTTAAATTTCGCGCAAAATTTTTATTTTGCAATAAATGCTTTATTAACGTTTAATTTCATGTGCTTTTTGTTCTGTTCGGTTATAAATGAAGTATACTTTCATGCAGTATGTTTAAATTGTCAAACTTTTGACTCGCTCAACTACCCTATTATTTGTATTTATCTTGTAAAAAGGCTGCGGCAAAAGGTCCCACATCTATTTGGTAAAATAAATGGAGATAGGCACTTTGCCTTAATATGTCCACATCAAAAGGGTCAATCTCCATTTAATTTACAAATTGATATGGGTTCTTTTGCCGCAGAATGCCTCTCCTATGTAACTTAAGTTTTATTACATTACAAATAATGCCCGTTTCTTGTATACTTTACAAAAATACAAAGTAAGAATTGATATTTGCATTAGATTTATTATTAAATCGTTTCTACTCATTTTTATGCACATTGTTATTTCTGTAAATTTTGGAAAGTGACTTAGGGTAACAGCCATGAAAAGAGGGAATATAAAAGATGTATCTGATTGAGTTATTTATTTTCAGTATTAGAAAGGGAGTTTACTTTTTCAGGACTTGTACTCGATACATTTGTTTCAAATGGTGGAAGTCCAAACAGTTCGGGATTAAAGTCATCTAAAGATTTTAGAACTAAAGTGGCTTCTTGTTGTAGTGCCTTAGGAGTTGTTTCATGAGGTACCATCACACACTGCATACCCGCACTTCTTGCAGCTGTAACCCCATTAGGTGCATCTTCAAAAACTAGGCAACTTGAAGGATCTGGGCTATCGGGAAATCTTTTAGCTGCAATCAAATAAATATCGGGATTTGGTTTTCCTTTCCCAACCTCTGGATCTACAGTCAAAACGAAGTGATTAAACAAAGCAAAGAAATCTAAGTGAGCATTATGTTTAACATCAAAATCTTTCTGGCCCGAGGACGTAGCAATGGCCATCAATATGTTGTTATCGTAGAAATGCTGCACCAGTTTCGCAGCTCCTGGCATAAGAGGGGCATCTCCCACAGTCTCAAGAATGTTCACTAAAAATTTTTCTTTGAACTCCTCCATGGAAGTTTCTATTTGCAGGGTGTCTATAATTATCTGACACGTGACTTCTGTGGGAGTTCCCATGTGAGCATGTCGAAGCTCCTCCGTGTATTCCTTGCCATATTCCGCACACACGTCGGATAAAGCTTGCCGGTTAAATGACTCCGAATCAAGCAGCGTCCCATCCAAATCAAAAATTATATGGGTTACTTTACCTAATGGTTTTGGTTTTTCACAACATATTTGACATCCTGGCCAATTCATTGTAATAAATACCTAAATGATGTGTTCTTCTTATTTTCAACTCTTGCACAGACTGCCCACAAAATTGATGTAAGATTTGTTGTAGTCTTTTTGGCACAATGCTGGTATTAGGTATGAGTTATATTTGTTAATAGATGGCACATTTCCAAATTTAGGTTGAGATGAAATAATCAATTGCTTATTTAACCTTTAGCAGCCATTGTAAGTTTGCTCGAATGTTCTTATTGATTACACATCAGGCAATTTCTTGAATACTAAATGTTGTATTCCTACTTCTGGTTATACCAATTTCTTCGTTCACGTTGCGTCGTTGATCGTTCGTCTTTTTAGAAATATATTCTCGTATGGTTTTCTTTTAGTTTATTAAGACATAACAATTGACACTAACATAGTTCGGTTCTTACTTACTAACTTTCTATCTGACTTACTGTATCTGAAATGCTTATATATATATATATATATATATATATTTAGGCATAATTACACTACGTGCACATCTTTTGTTTGTTTGCCCTGTACGAAGGTTGAAGGCAAATTTGTGTTAAACATTAATATCTGACTAAACTTTAATTAACTGATTATAAAAATACACAAATAATGACCAATGAGTAATGCTATTGTCAAATATTAATATTTACGTTCGAGATGTGCATATAGTGACTCATATCATAAATAATTAGATGAAGATTCCAACATAAAAATAACATGCAGATTTTTAAAATAATCAGTTTGTTTTCTTGCAATTTATAATAAGCAATTACAACATTCGGATAATTATGAAAATAGTCCTTCACGATTACTTTCAAATTTGAAAAATTTAAATGGTAACGATAATAGCTAAGTCTATATTTATAACGTTACATTGTGAACAAAATTATTTTGGAGAAGCTTATCATCAGTTTTTGTAATTTTCTTCATCTACATTTTTACATTTATATATAATAACAAAATGTGCATTCTCTTTCAGAGTATTGTACCTATTAAATATTATTAAAAATCTAGCATCTTAAAGATAACAAATATTTATAAATAAATATGGAGTGGTTTCCACTTGACTTTCTCGTACATTTTAAGGTGTAATTTGATATCTGTCAGATTTTTGTTATTTCTAAATTTACTACAAAATTTGAAAGATAGTCCTTGAAGCAAAATTGTACTCTACATGAAAGGGTTCCATTTCCGCTTTAGGTTATTCGAATAAACCCAAAAGTTGATATGAGTTTACTTTCTACTTTCTCCTATATGCAATATTTTGCTTTTTAATCAACACCAACTTCTCATTATTTTAACACTATATTTGCAATTCGATTGCATTGAACTGACCAAGGTCTAAGCCGTCTATTTCGGAAACTATCTACAGACAATCGACAATAGTGGTCACACGTTTTATTGTGCGTTAAACCGAGATGTGACTGGTAATTACATGTCATCAATTTCTTAATTTTATGGTTATACAATCATTCATGTCAGATTATTTCGTGTTAATTGTGTGTCTATCGATACATAGGGTAAGGTGAAATATATTAGCGTGCCAAGTGCGTTTTAGATCGTCTTATTGCGTACAATCACTGGTACATATTAAAGTCTCCAGAAGTGGTCAAAATCACTAGCTTAAGTTTATGAAAGCATCTGAAATCCTGCATTTTGTGTATCGATTTTATTATTTTAAATAAAACATTTAGTAAGTTGTATGCTCGTGTAAGTGCATGTTTTTATTAGTACAGCAGTTTGTAATAAGGTTAAAACATATTAGTTAAATACACTCTATTCGAACTCTAAACTACTTTTAAAAATTCGGAACATATATTTGTACTAAACTGATTATGCGTTTTAACGGGTAAATCCATAGATGATAAATTTTTGTAAAGTAAAAAAGTTGTGCATTCTATCCAATAATTTAAAAACTATCTGCATTTAAAAGAAATTGTAAATTAATATAAATTAAAATATAACTATTAACTGGTTGCTGATAGATTATAGTAGGTATTTACAAATACATATGTGATTATAGTGAGAAAGTATATGATTTGTTCAGCGAGTTTGCTTTTGGTAAATTCTTTGCATCAAAGCAAAGTAAGAATAAGAAGATTGAATGATTTGAGCAAAAGCCCTCAACGACAATTGCGCATATTTCCCTGCGGTAAGGTATGTAGGGCGTTTAGATCTCTCCATTATGATAAATAAATACTTTCGTACTTTTGGGCTATTGTTCCGCCAGTCCATATTAAATGCAGCATCCCTAATTCTGGAACTCTAAAATACGCAATTAATATTAAATTAATAATTAAAATTGATTAAATAAAATGCCTTACACTTAAGATGACCTCGTTTCCGTACCAGCAATAAATTGCCACCTGAATGAGCATAGTGAACAAATAAGTAATCATAGTGGTAAACGTTATAGATGATACTGGCACCTGAAATATTAAAGTAATAAGAATATCAAAATTACTTAGAATACATACATGAGCCGCTTGAAATCCTGAGAAACAAATTACCAAGACGCTATCAAAAAATTGTATCAGGAAACAAAATGAAAAAGCCTTTTCAATTCCATTGACGAAGCTAAAATAAGAACGTATTTTAATTTAAAAGTAAAATGTTTGTTTTGGTTTAATACCTAATAATATCGGTATGATGCTTAATGCAATTTTTAATATTGTTAATTGTTCCTTGATCAGTGATTTCACTGACGTCTTCGTCTGTTATTTGCTTTCCAGAATTTATATCTACCTCGGTTAAGCCTGCCCAATTTCTTGCATTGGTCAGTTTTTCATGCAATATGGTAAATTGAGTGGATGCAATATTCATTAGACCAACAGCGAGCACATCGAGGCAAGAATTATTCCAAGCTGCAGTTGCTAACCCAAGGATTTGAAACGCATACATCGGATATAAGAGATATCCATCAGCAAAGCTAAATTTTATGGGTAAATTCAAGTTTGACATTAAAGGTCGACTGGCATACAACAGTATTACAGTAGCACAAAATCTTTGGTATAATTTTACAATAATGTTCGACTCATTGATGCAGTTCATCATATATACATCCAATATTTCGGGATGAGACGAAAAGCTTTGTTTTTTCAGTTGTTCTAACAGTAATAGAAATTCTTTGCGTTTCATGGAAAATATAATCAGTTTTAAGACATACGATGTAGGCGATGAAAAGAGAGCCAATAAATCTGATATAGAGGAAAAGTTGTCAAACGAGTGATAAATTTCAGCTGCAATTGACAATACAAATGCGACTGATATAAACCACGTAACGAGACATTTAATTTTGTAAAACACACTTGAGTGCACCATAGGCCAAAGGCCCGTTAAAACCATCATATCCATGTGCATCTTTATAACGTCCATACTTTCAGGCTTAATTTTCTGAAACCATATTGGTAAAAGATATTTTTTATTATTATAAAATAGATTTGGGTTTACCTGTTTAACAATCACAGCGGGGTTCCTTCCAATACGGTGTAGTATCTTTTTCATTTTGTTAGAAATATGTGTAGATGAGAGATAGGGCAACAAGAAAACAATCTCTAAAAAGTATCTGAGTGAAATCAATTTCAAAGGAGCATTACATTTTTTATATTAGGTTAAAAGGTAATAACACCTTCGGAATTGTAATAAGTACGTATAGAATATAATTTTCTTTAAATAAATCTCTCCCCAATTTATAAACGAATATACCTAATATTTAACTCGTTTATAAGTAATGAGGGTTCAACCATATGTGTGTATTCTCACAAACCTACCATAAAAATGTTGACATCCAATTTTGAAATAGTGGCACAAGGGATGTTGCACTAAATTCTGATAAGACTACAATGCGATTAAATATATTAGAATTAATTTCGTGGATTCTATTACACAGTTTGAAGATTATTAGCAAGGCACTAATTAACTCTAATTAAACTAGATTGCAATTTTGCAAATTATAACGTAATGTAACCAACTAGAGACTTGTACATCAAAGTGCTTTGTTATTAAGTAATTAAGTCATTTCATGTGAGAAATTTGCCCTTGTGATTCATTTAAGGCTAAAAACTCTCTAATCGATGTAATCTAAGGTTTTAATTATGGCTTCATTGAATTGTTCGCGAATTCTCCTTCTTATCCAAAAAATGCATCTTAAAATTAATTTTTGAACTAAGCGCCTTATTTTTTTCATAAAGGTAATTCTCCCTCTTCGCTTTTTCAACCGTCTTCCGTATTTATATGCTGCTATTTCTAAAGCCAAAGTTAACGCTAAAAAATATTATATTTTAATATATCATTAGAATTTTATGTACCTGTATATACAATATTTACCGGAAAAAAAATATCCAATTATTAACACATAGAAAACTCCTTGTAACATTTTAATGTTAATGGGTTGCAAAGAATCATTTTCCTCTTTGGCGTTTGATTTACCACTTATTTTCTTTTCTTTCGTCGATAGCTGTTGGTATCTCTGGGCTTCTTGCTTTCCCAAGTTTTCATATTCATCGTCTGTTAATTTAGTTAAAATACCCGCCTCAAATATTGCCATTAACCTACAAAATATTTAATCGTTATAAAATTAATTTCCACGCAAATAATAAATTCGTACACTTTATTGAAATTTTCTATGTAAGGACAACCGATTTGGAAAGCTATTGCAGAATACACTGTGCTAAGTTTCTCGCTCAAATGATAATATGATGCTCCTAAAATGATGTAGAAAGCTTATTATTCAATTCGAATGTCTTAAAGAGGGGCTTACCAAATCTTTGGATGTCAAAAAATAAAGTTTCTCTTCCAGCTATAAGAGCTACTTCCCTATTATCTCTAATAAGTTTGACACCTTCTTCTACGGATGGAACAAATTGTTCCATCTGGTTTTTAATCATTCTATTCCATAACCTAGCATATATTCCAGTTCCATTTTCCAATTTGTGATGGCTAGAGCTGAATTTTTCAACAAAAAGTTGATACCCCCGAGAAATCATAGCTCTTTCGAGTTGCTGCAAAGTGCTGATTGGTTTTTCTGAAACAAATACAATAAAAAAAAATTGAAGACTATTTCAGTTATTTCATACCTCTTCCTGGTCGGGCTAACAGAGATATTAAATTTGCGGAATACATTCCTCCGAATATGTAAGTAGTGCACAAACAGACAATTATGACGAAGAACCTGGTTTTATGGCTTTTGTATGGATTTAAATTTCCAGCTAAAAAATAAAACTTTTATTTGGGCTCAATTCAACTTTAAAGGTTTATGTACTTTGTTTGAAATATAATATTGTTGTGAACCAAACGGAATCGGCAAAAAGTCGTAATTTCGATCTAATTATGAATTCTGGTCTCCAAGTGTTAGGAAGCCACATTAAGAGGTAAAGCACTGGCCCAGCTATGCAAAATGATAGGATAATTACAGGCCAAACCTGAAATGAAGGAGTAATTTGATTTGAAAATACAATGCGATAAATACAATATTGTGAGAATTACTTCACTACGAAAGGGCCTTATAAGAGCTACTGCCTCATTAAGTCTTTTTGGAGAATGTGTGACAAACGCTCCGCTATCTGCCAATGTTACAAAGGAAAACTCGACCACTTTGTTTCTCTCGGAAGTAATCGCAACGTCTCCAATGAAGAATTCCACATCCTTAAAAATAAAATATACAGATTTATACGGCAAATTACACAAAAATAAACACACCCTTTTCCAAATTAAACCTAGAACCCCTTCAAAACTTCCATTTGCTGTGAGGGATGAACCTTGAGTTTTTTCCGGAGGATCAAAGTAGGTAAACCTGAAACATTAACCCGTGATTGTCGTATTAAAAATAAATAATTAATTGGTTAGAAGTAAATCTTACTTAAAATTAAGTGTTACAGAGAGAAGTTTGAGTAACTTATCATCTCTGCCTCCCAAAACTTGTATGGAATCATTATCGTAATGTACAAAATGCCAAGGTGGTTTCTGGAGCAAAGTTAAAAGGTAATAAGCTTGCGATACAAAATGTTAAAGCTGGAATTTGTCTTACGTGAATAACCGGTATATTTATTAGTTTCCCCTTAAAATTTTTGTATATTTTCCAAGAAGGAGGCAAAGTAGGGTGTTGGTACAAACCGTAACCCGATATCCACCAGTTTACTAGGGTTAAATGATGTTTTCTATGAGATGTGCCTTGATTGTAATATACTCTGTAACTTATTTTCAAACAAACAGCTAAGTTGTTTTTGTTATTACATAATAACTTACACTTGATGTCTGGGATTGGTTAAAACAACAACTCTCATCATCTCGTACATTCCCCTCAAAAAATATCTGTCTACAGAATTGTTACCCCAGTAGTATATATTCACTAGATTCCTTCTTATTAGGTTTCTCTCGTACAGCTGTAAGAATATTGGAAATTGATTACTTAATACATAAATGGAATTATTTCCTTGTCTGCCTACATACTTCCAGCAAAATATGTTCTTTTAGTACATTGTTGCAAAAATACACCGTGTAACTTCCAAGAAAATTCTTGTAACTGTCTTCTAAATTAGCAAAATACTAAAAAATAAATAAGTTGATTATTTTTTTGTATGTTATAAAAACAATCCACTTTACTTTTTCTAAGGTATTTTCACTGCTGATGTTAAAAAATTTTAGTACAAAAGGTTGTGCAAAGACTGTCTGGAATAATAAATCGATAAAATCGGAACCTGAAAATTAAAAGTAATGAAATTTAGGGTAAATTTTCATTGGGCCATACTTACCAACTTGGATGTCGAAAATAACATTAACTTGGTGAACTGGAAAGCCTTTTATTATGTCCCTAAGGGCCAAATGAAAATTTCCTCGATACTCATTATAGTACTCAGATGAGTTTCTATCTACAAATAAATTCACTTTAAAATTTGAAAAAGGGATTTTTATTTACCGAAATTCATACACTGTACAGGAGCAGTTATTTTCCTAGAATTTGTATTGGACAAAATGATGTAATAACCCAGAGTTAGCACCATAAGATTTTGTGCCCTCATTTTTTTGGATACAAAAATACTGCAGTATATGCCGTTTACTAATTCACTGAAAACTGCGAAATACAGGCTTGAAAGCTCATATTTATGTATTGTAGATATTATTACTGCTTTCCTCATATTGCATGAAAGGTCATGTTAAGATTTTGACAGTTTATTAGTAGAGAGTAGATTTCCTATTTAAAAATTTATTGCAATACATAATAGCATAGTCATTTAGTCTTCAGTTAATTTTACGATGGATTGATTGTTTGTTAAAACAATAAAAATGATTAGTAAATCAATTCAAATGATTATTAAATCAATTATTTGAAAATTCAACATTTTATTTACAGTTTATGTAAGTGACTAAAGTAAAAGGTGTACATGTTTGATATTCAATCCGCTTGATAAATAATTAACTTTAAAATACTAATGATGATTAAATGGTAAACTTTAATTTTTCAAATCAACACTCTTATTACGTCTTGGGTGTTTGACAGAATGTTAATGTCAGAGTTGACGTCTAACATTAACCTCACATCGTTGACCTCACTGTTTTACTAAAATTTGTTATATCGTTTAATTATTACAACAATGGAAGCTAAAAGGCAACCACAAGCTTATATTACTCGAAGAATCATGTTCTCTGCCGGACACAGGTTACACAGGTATTATTTTTAGGTAGAATAAATTCATTATATTTACATATGGCCCTTATATACAATTTTGCTTTTACACCCAGCCCCTCTTTGTCAGATGCATCAAATGCTGAAATTTATGGTAAATGTAATCACCTATATGGACATGGCCATAATTATATAGGTATAAAAAATAATGCTTTATATATACATTTTGTTGATAAATGTGAAATCAAGTAGCTGTGATTGTTCACTATCGCAAATATCTAAGTTTTCGTTTTACGGAGAAAGTGCATTTGTAGTTGAAGTTACATTATTTGGGCCCATTGATGAAAAGACTGGGATGGTTGAGAACCTAACCAACCTTAAGGATTATATGAACAAAGCTATAATGGAACCTATGGACCACAAAAATTTAGATATGGACGTCGAGTTCTTTAAGAGTACTCCAAGTACCACTGAAAATGTGGCGGTTTATATATGGAACAACATGAAGCTCCATATGCCAAATCCTCAACTTTTGTACGAAGTTAAAGTACATGAAACAGAAAACAACATCGTTGTTTATCGAGGTGATATTTGCTGAATACAAATATGTAAGTAATCACTCTTAGATATGGTTACTTTCATAATGTAATAAATTAAGATCCAAAGGTATTTTAAGAATTATTTTTATACTTTATAAAACATCTATAGCCAGCATTTAATTAAATACAGTAACTGCTTCTACTAAATCTTTTACTCACCTTTTCATCTAGTAATAATTTTGAAAGTGCAGACCACTAAACAATAATACCCTTGTTTATAAGTACAACGCCATATTTTATTGTGCATACAATAATACAAGTATATACATATACACTTTATATTAAACATACGATTGGAAATCTTTGGACAGAATTTAACAACAAATATTTCTTTTTAAACAGTCAAACAAAACAATTATCATTAACATAAGTTAGAAACTGAACATTAACTAATTGTAAACGTGAAGACACGTCTGTACTAGAAAAATAAAATTTTCAGATTTCCTCACAGTTTCCTGCTACCAAAAGGGATTGTCACATTTAAAACATAGGTGAAAAATTTTAAGGGTCGAATAAACGGTAAGAAAATCTGAACGGTGAACACATTTGACCGGTAAATAAGGCGGTCAACTAAGAATTACCTTAAAATTCAAAAAATATAAAAGTTTTGAGCTATAAATATTGACATTTGATGGTTAATATTTGTATTTTATCTTGATATATAAAATGAGCACAACATCTTGAGACATTATAAAAGTAAAACATTTTTACAGAAAAGTTTATAATCTTAAATACAGTGGAGAAATTCTTTTTATGTTAAATTCCAAATGTAGTTAACTTAATAAATGTGTCAGATTCTATAATAAAAATCATTGTGAAAAAATGAAACTAGGTAAACAACACTTAGAATTAGGCAATATTGAATTTATTTAAAAATCTATAAAAAAATTGTGCATAATATGAATAATTTTGTAATAGTAATGTGCAAGAATACTTTTAAAACGTGAAAAAGGATTAGTTTCATTTTATCACATTTATGAAAATTATTAAAATAGTAACAACAATGAGAATGAAAGTATTAACGCTCAGGTACAGGTAGGGAACGGCGCGGTCTCCATTTTAAAACATGTTAATCATAGCAAAAGCATAATAATTTATTATAGTTTATTTAGTCATTCATCTTTTCACTCTAATATGTGCAGTGAAATCTCTTCTGAATGAAATCAAGCATGTTTTAAGTAAGTAAATCTAAATTAAAATAATACATTTGTCATTGTATTGGAAGTATTATACCTATAAATATTTCACAGAATGACTAAATACGATACGGAAACAAAAGAAAAACAAGCCTCCGGGAAAAGACATTGTGTCAAACAGTGAATAAATTTTACTATGTATAGCTTATTGCATAACTACACGCCCCCTCTACAAATACAATGCATGGCGATGCAAATGGGGTTAAATAATTTGGCAAAAATCTAATAATAAAACTTCAAACATTTACAAATCACTAAGTTTGGAGATGGCTATATGTAAAGGAAAATTTATAGATACATCTGCTTTTAATAAAATAAAATATTTCCAACTAAATATAGCGATCTCCGAATATCAGCTGTTGGGCATCATGTTTGCCCTATTTACAAATATACAAGCATTAATCTAAATATGTTACATGACACTGGCTAAGCGCAGCTCCACTGAAGCTGGGTTGATATATTAAAAGTTGGCACAAATGAATTAAACAGGCACACATCCATACCGTTAGCATCAACCAGAGTAGAAATATAACTAAGACTAAACTTAATGAACAAAGAAGTCCCCATTCTGATGATTTTTAAGGTTAAAACAACCACTCAATAAGCGTTTGATTCATTTCCAGTTTGAAAGACCACAGCTATGTTTTTATATATTTTGTATTATTATTATACATGAATGATTGTTCGGAAATCACACTTAAAAGGTCTAGTGTCAAGTTACATATATACAGAATAAATAACACAAGGGCATTGTTTAAAATTGTGAACTGGCAGCCATTCACATCTTATCACAAGTAAATGCTTTTTTATTTCTAATATGTATAGTTATTAAAGAATATATAGGCCGAGTATTACATTTAAAATATACCCTACAACAATTAATTTGCTAGATTTTCCACAACCTACCGTTGCTAAATTATCTTCTTAAATAATCTAATTTTCCTACTGCATACATGGAAAATGCATTTTTAATTAAATTTGTGATAAATGTATTATGAGTTCTTGTACAGTTAATGCAGTAAAATAAATATTTTTTTAAATGAAGGTAGCAGTGATTAATTTAAGTTTAATTAATGTAATGCCTACACTACATAATTACTTACCTCATCATGAGTTAAATGATTTTTGAGCTCTAGACATTGATTAGGCAAAACAGCGGCAAGAAATTATTCAGAATATTGTAAATTAGAGGTAGAATTGTGAAATACAGCATTTTAAATAGTAAATAAAAATGACTGCCGGTTCACTGAGGTACACTGAATATTAACAACAATAATTGATAGATGATGAGCATCTGATACCTATTCTATCAACGTACGTGTGGCACCAGTCTCAGGTCTTGCGTTAACAAGGGGAACTCTAGACACACTTAATCTACAAATATTCTCATTTCCGTATGAGTGTTTAAGAAAACATACAACACTGTTATAAAACATTCAACAACAAATTTGTTATATTTATGGATAAGCGACTTAACCTATGTTCAATGTCTTTCAGACACATAAAATACACCAATACATAAATACAATAAGAAAATGATATTGGATTGTCATTTTTACTGGAAACCCTAGAGTTCACCCCCTACGCAAAGACTTTCTATAATTATTTACTAATCATACATACAATAACATGTACAAATATTTAATTTATTATTAGATTAAGTATTAATATAGATAGATTCATAGTAATAGACTTTTAAAAAGATCACAACACAGAGTTAAATAGTACCACGCCTCTAGCGTCCAGTACCAAAGGTAAAACGATTCTCCTAGTAGTGGTGCCACCATTTTGTCATTGTGGCGTACATACATAAACTATGCTCATATAATAATATATTCGTATTCTAAATAGAACATTATCTACATCTATCCCTTTTTGAGTTAATAATTTTTATGTACAAGTGCAAGTATAAACACTCTAAAATTTCAAAGATCCACAAAACGAAGAGGTAAAATTTACATTGAGCAAATCCACAATTTACACAGTCCCAACAATGGTGACACCATGACTAAAAAATCAGAAATATAATACGTATAATCTCAATAATTATGGCCATTATGATATTTGATTCTTACTTTTTGAGTTCAGATCTATTGCTCATAGCTTTAATATATTTTCACCCAGTTTCTTTAGACGGTTGTAGAACTGGGCTTTTTTGATACCGAATTACCTGCTGAATATCGACAAGCCAAAAGCTTTCAAGTAACTTTTAAAAATTTCTTCTGACTTTTCTTAATTGTATTTTTTAAAGTGACCCCTTTAAATTTTATAAAAGGTGTAGTAGCATTTTCAAAATTGTTTGTGCACAAACGCACCATAAACACATTTTGTTGTATGACTTGCAATGGACAAAATTCTCAATGTCATACGTATTACAGATTTCAATTTACATTTATTAGAATAGGAATTTTTTGCCTTATGTCTGAGTTCTTGGATGGATTTTAGATTTGGTATAATTTGAGTTTGTTAAATGTAATAAAACAATTAAATTCATAATAATGAAAAAAGCAATTAAAACATAGGTACAAAACCCAACACACGTATCAATTTTCTTGTCTAACGTAAAAATAAAGAAAGGGAATGTTATTTTGCATCAACTTAAAAGCTTCTGACCTGTACATTACTGATCCATTGTTCTAAAAAGGACAATATCAATTCTGAGTGTCTCACTCAACAGTCGAAAGGCACTAACGTTACAAGAAAGTAACGCAACACAACCCCTATTTTATATTAAATATAAATCTCTGTTAATATGTGGATTGCAATTTGTACAACTACACTAACTATTTATTTTTTACCTAATACTCTCCTAATCTTTTGCACAATGTACACAATTTTCTATTATTTCAGTTTTTTCTCCATAAATTTTTAACAAAATGTTTGATTCCTTAGTTTGATCTGTTTCGTAGCGTTAATGATTTTTCTTATGTACATTTTTTACTTATAAAAATTAATTCTGTAAATTATATCAAATATTTTGATTTCTTTGGATTTAAGTACAAATTTTGATTGCCAGTTTCCTGTTTACAAATTTTTCCAAAGTTTTCAGACGTAGTTTGCTAAGTATAAGGGCTTGGCACAGAGATTTCGAAGCTAGTACACGACACTTGATCCCTATCTCTTCTTTTGATTGGCTCTGCATCAGGAGGACGATGGGATTTCATATGGGCACTTCGGCTCTTGATTTTCGTAAAGACTCTGACGAAAGAAAAACATACTTGTTAACAATTTTTATGTGACTTGTGTGAGGTTTGTAAATATCTGTAATGTATTGCTTGATATTCGAACATATGAAATTTTTTAATTTTTCCGTTTCATGTTTAATTTATATTTACTAAATAAAATGAAAATTCGGGAAATTTTGAATAAATTACTTCTGGTTTTTAGACTAGACAGTTTTTTAAAGTCTAATGTACTTGAAAGTAAGTGAAAGTAATGAGAGAATGAAGAAATTCTAGGCTAATTTGTTTTTTGTAAATAGAAGAGATGTAGGTATGGAAAAATATGTTTTATGCATAAGTTTACGGAAGGAGAAATTAACTCAGGATAGATTTTACTGTAATATTTAGATTTCTACTCTACAGAAGAAAGTTTCTTTTATTTTAAATTTATGATAGATTTGGGACATTTTAACGGTCTAGTCTAAAAAAATTTATTTCTCATCGTTTTATCACTTTACTAATAAATGTAGTTTTGTGTTTGTGATGTTATTATATTACTTCTAGAGCAAGTGAAATAAAGAGAGCAACATGCGTAAACGAACACAAATTCGTAAACAGCAGAAACCACATTTATAGAAAAACAAGAGGAAAATTGTAGAGAACTAAAGTAAAAGTATGTTGTGCTGGTCAAGTCGCCTGCACAACGATAAACCAAAAAAATATACCTCAGTCCGCTCACTGGATGGTTTGTAGCCAAACTTAACGATAGTGTTAGCACGTAAGCAGGACTTTTTACACACCGAATAAAATTTACCTTATCTATGATATTGGTGAATGGAGTACACTTACTTCCCGCATATCTTACAGGGGTAGTCTTCGGTTGAATCTGAGTGACAGAGACTTGCAATTGTTGATGTTGTCCTTCTGTCTGCTATTTGGGAAGGGGTTGGGGAGTTTCTCGCTGTACCTCCGTGGATTCGTATATGACCATTGAGTGCTGCTCTTGAGTTGAAACTCTGAAATTTTATTTGTCTGTAATATTTGTTTTTTCTTCCCATGCGTTTTGTACTTACTGCTGAACAGTCCGTAAATTCGCAGATAAAGTTTCTATGTTCTTGAATAGGCATTGGCGACCCTGTGTCTGCTATCTGTGTATTCGGAATAAATTAATGGCAAAAGGGTTTAAAGAATAAGAAAAGTCGCAACACTTACTCCTAATAATTTGGCATCTGGACAAGGTTTCTCTTCCAAATCAAAGTCCATAATTTTTCCTGAATGATTCTTTTTCTCTCGGGCTTGTTTTATTCTTCTGTATTCGTCCGTACACACTTTTTTCCACATGTAATAGAATTGCACACATTGTTTTACACATTTTGAACCAACCTGAAATAATATTTATATTACCGTAAATTGAACTTATTGAAGAGAATTGTTGAGGAAAACAAAAGCGATAAAAGCAGTATTTTTATTTACGGACTTACCTCTTGAGCAATCATAAAGAAGTCTTTGTCATACTTGAGCAATGCTTGATGGAAAATCTCAGTTTCAGCAGCTGTCCATTTATCACTGTCACTGTATTGGTAACAGAGTAATGGATGTTCGGAAGGAAGAGAAGGCGTAGGCTGCATTAACTTGAGCATTGCTTCCTGCAATATTTAAATACATATTTCTTCTTCAAATATATGCAACTACACTCTTGGTACCAAAAAATATATTTAAAATATTTGATTGTGTTTTGGAGTTTTAATTTCTTATTATGGGGGTTAACTAAGGGGTATAAGTCCTCTTGTTGCCTATAAAACTCTTGGTTTTTGCTTGCTGGTATATTCTTTACTTTATACTGGAAACGTGAATATGTAAAATTTTTGCAATTACATTTTCAGTCCTGCAAGTGTGAAAATGGTACTCCGCCAGATGTCGCGAAACATGTAAGAGACCAAAAATAAAGTATATACCAGTAAGCAAAAAGCAAGAATTTTATTGATAACAGGAGGCTCATAATACATTTAAATTATTTTAATCCTTTTACAACAATATATAATCTTGAATTTGTTACTTACATGAATATTTCCACCACATAGGTGTAATAGATGCATGGCGTATTCTCGGTTCCGTCCTCCACCAGGAACTGCAGCACAGCACGCGAAATCCAAGTACATGTCAACTGCACATATTGTTAAACTAGTATCTAGCAGTTGAAATCACCACACATATAAAACGTGGCTCAAACAACATACTAGGTATTTTGTAGCTGTTTATAAAACAAGGGCCAATTTTCAATTTACTTTATGTTTTATTATTTAATTTAGACACTCTGTTTTGTTAAATATTTCCCAAAACATTTCTTATTATATTGCATCCCTTTTATAGAAGGACCATATATGGTTCCGTGATATACATTTATTCATTTATAAGTGATACACTATATTTATTTCTGGGAAATATTCAACATTTAGTTTAGGAAGAAAACAGCTTTATTCACCTTCACTGTCGGTACATTTGTTAATACCAGGATCCCACAGAAGGTCTTCATGACTTGGTTCTTGATTAGGCCTGTTATAACTTGCCGCAAAGGGAGGAACTGTACACTGAAATTCCCTGCCAACGTTAATGTGGGGGGTTGAGTCGGATTCAGGTGCAGAGTCATTGCTCCAACTGTTTAAGTGTTCTTCATGATCTAGACAACAATAAACATTGTTTAGTATGCAATGAAGCTTCGAAGAAAGAATAAATTTGATAATCAGCACTTGCCAGTTATAGTTTTATTTTTTAAGTTCCAATATAAACCCGACCCTGCTCTGGTCGGATTGAGAATTGGAAGAGGTGTGTAGCGTGTAGATCCTTGAGGTTTGCTTCTCGTTGCTCTCAATCGTGACTGATGTAAAATTGGCATTTGAAGGGGTTCCGTTCTCGGACGTTTTCTAGCCGTTCTAACTGGACTTGCTGGTATCCTGCAAAATATCCCAATTAGAACCAATTTTCTAAATTGGAAACCAGTAGAATACGTACGTCGTTGGGCTGAGGAACACATCGTTACTCTCGTCTTGCTTAATGGTATCTATATTTAATTTAGGCTTTTGGGAAACTTGCTTCGTAGGTATTGTTTGTACGGTTTTCAACACTTTGTGCAGGCGAATGTGGTTCTTGCCATCTTCTTCTTTAATTAGAGTGTTTTGTGTAGTAACCAGAGGAGCTCCTGTGACGAGGATGTTTTTAGTTTGAAAGGTGCCCCCGCCAGTTTGTATAAATTTTAGTTCGCCGTTCGTATCGACTAGAATTCCTGCGAAGTTAGTGTTATTTAAGTCTATTAAACCATTGCTACTTATCACTTTCAGAGGAAGGCCGTTAAATTCGAATTTCTTTCTTGTCACAAAGTCTTTAGGACTACTTGACAGTAAGGGGTCATCTGAGTTAGGCAGCATCTGTGATTGAAGCGTATAATGAGAAGACATTGAAAACGTTCCTGTTTGAGGTGACGGCGCAAATGTGGTAGATGGGTGAGGAGAAGGTACTGTTGTTGTGGGTATGTTCGATAGGGGTGATGGTACTGGTGTTAATCCAACGGACAGTGGAGAATGAGGAGGTGGAGAATTTGTCAGAGACGGGTAAAGTTCATCTGCGGCTATTGTTTCTCCTGGAAGAACTTCTTCTAAGGCTTCTTCTACCGCTGCGGAGCTGGACATGGTTGACGTGAAGAATGCTGCGGAGAGTGGTGAAGAAGCTTGTGGGGGTTCATCGATGTCCCTTTGGATGACTTGTCCGAATTCTTGTTTTGGGGAAACCATTGGTAGGATCGTGTTTTGCCCAAAACAAGGACTTTGGCCCTCATGGCTGGCGGGTGGAGTTGGATATGCAAAACCTGGCGAGTCGTGCCTTATGAGTGGTGATTGTAGTGGTGACTGGGCGGCCAGGGAAGTGTGTGGTGATTCTGTATATTGGGCGGGAGAATGGGTTTGATAACTGGGGGATTCCATATCCAGGTTGTTCGAAGAATGGAAGGTACTGAATTCTGCTAAGCTTTCAGGTAATGGTGAATCTAGGACAGCTTGTAAGTCTTGATTCACCGAATGACTAGACTGAAAGGAAGGTGATTGCACAACTGTATCATGCAAATTGGCGTATTCTTCGAGGGAGGCGATCTCTTGCAAGTGTTGGTCACTTTGATCGGGTAACAGAGATTCCGTTTGGAATTGGATGTTGGCCAGCTGCTGGGCGTCCACGCCTTGAAGCAACATTGTGTCTTGTACTTGCGTAAACACTTCGTCCTGAAGGCTCGGGGAGAGATAGCCTCCATCTTCGGATTGATACGTCACTCCTGTTAGGGTGAAGGAGTCGCCCGACTGAAACTGAATTATTTGCTGTGAGGATTGCCCGGGATCGGAGGTAGTTCGTTTTACAGAAACTTTTTCCCTTTTAAGTATGAGATCCGCCAGAGCTTCAGCTTCTTGCTGGGCGCTCGGGGCTCTGGGCACGGTAAAAGCTTCCGCGTCGGAATGTCTTCTAGTCTTTTCCGCCGTGTGCGGCGGAGCTGGAACTACAAATGAAGTTATTTTCGAATCTAAATCATTTGAATTTGCAGAGGAATGCACTGTTAGAGGGAACAAGGGGGGCGCCGTGGTCCTCGGCGATTCTTCGGTCGTGGAAGTTTGGGGATTCGTGATCCTTTTGTTGATGATCTTCTCTTCGATGAGCGCACGGACACTCACGCTCGCCGTTTGCAACGGAGGACCGGAGGCGTCTTTTTTCTCGCACTTTTTGTTTTCCGCATCCTGAAATAACGTGCAATTAACAAAATGTCTTCACACTCGCGAATTCATTGTTTTACATTTTGTTTGCTCTGTTGGCGAGTCAGTTGGAAACGTGGAGGCAATTGGAAGAAAAGTACAATAATATAATTTTAATGTTGTGAGGTCAATGATCTTATTTGTTAGATGTTTGAATGATGGTGATGATACAGCTAGTAGCCACAAGGAAAGCAGCATTCTTTTGTAAAGAGGAAACCCAGATGTAGATGAAATTGATTAAAATATAGAAGTTGAATGCGATTCTTTTTTGACCGATAAGGTTGAATTTTCTGGTTGATAAAAACGATACTTCCTTAGGTATATATTTCTCATTTACATATTTGCTGAATTGACCGGTTTTGTACAAAGTACCTACATTATCAAATCTCGTTGGCCAAATAATTAAAATTTAACGTACAAACATGTGGACATATTACTATAGGTACGTGATTACCTATATGTCCACGTGTTTGTACGTTAATTTTTAATTCTTTGATCAAGCTGTGATAATGTACTTTATACGAAACCGGTCAATTCAGCAAATAAATGAAATATAGATAAGAAAGTATCGTTTTTATCAACCAATTAGTTTAGTTATTCCAAGCCATAATCAGAGTATGTTTATAGTATTGGACCAAAAAATAAGTGTACCAGTAAGTTACTTTTACTTTTATAGAATTTTAATAATGCATCTATTTACGAACACTCATAAGCAGCTGGGCCAATCGAAAAAAACAAGTTTTTAATTTTATTATTATTTTCAAAACTAACAATTTTAATTGTTGTGCTTATTGTGCTTTGGGAACTTGAATTAATGGAAACTAAATTATGTAAAAGAGTGTGATAAAGAGAAAGAATATTAGCGGACTGGTAAGCAGAGGAAAAAGCTATTAACTTCTAAAGCACAGCCAATCTGCGAAATTAATAAAGCCAAAAAAATTCAGCAGGTTCGCTTCGTTCGCGCATACAAGGGAAACAAAACATCTAATTTAGCTTAAAACATAACATATTGCGCGTTCTTTTTCATCATGGCCATACGAGAATTTTATATGTAAGTAGAATTCTGGCGTTAATTAATTAGTTATGAAGCATGGTCGCCGTGCGCTTCCGAGCTCAAACAGATATAAAATACAGGAGTCCTCCTTTTTGCGCTTTTACCTTTTTGAAGTATCCTCCATGAAGTCTCATATGGCCATTGAGGGCAGGTATATTCTTGAATTTCCGATGGCATAAATTGCACTCCACGGGCTTCGGCTCCGTTTTGTTGGCAATGCTGGACGGCGTAGACGCTGGCGTCGTCGACGCTACTTTTGCTTGCGGGCTGGCCGCACTGGCTGCACTTTTATTTGATGAGTTCTGCTGCGTCTGCACAGAGAACAAACAAAGCTCCTATGAAAAGGTTTTGTTTAATTATCCTGGTAATTTGCATTTTAAAATGCTGAAACCTTGAGGTACACAAATTGCATGACATTCCAATTTTGTATTATTTTGCATCTTTTTATCTAACTACTATTATATTTTTTTATAATACATGTAAAGCACAAGTTGTAAATTCATTAATAATAATAATTACTATTAGTACACATCACGTATTGTATGTAGGTACATTAACTTTTAATTAGCTTTCTCTTTGATGGACATTAAAATACAACTTTCTATATATAATCGCAATACAAAAATCGATAATTTGTTGTATTTTTGCCCGGATGCGCGATCAAAAGGCAATAAAGCGGAATCATTGTTTGAAGAGATGCGTTCTATTCGTTGAATCCTAAAAGCCTGTTTTCGTGAAATTTGATTCTCTGGGTTGCGAAGTTAATTTAATATCCTTTGTAGAATTCAAATTTGTAGCGGTGGCACTTTGGGTAACGTTTTAAAAGCTAACGTTTATAATATTGTACCATGAAATATTAATAGCGAAAAAAAGGTTACAACTTATACCTCTTGGTAGTAATAGGGAGACCAGTAGTGCATGTTCCAATTCATATTCGAAGTATAATGTTTAAATATCCACGATAATGTAGGAAAATTACTGGTTCATTTGGCACCATACGGATATTGCAATTTTTGGAAACACACTGTAACGAACACTTGGACACTCACATGAGCACTAAACTGAAAGGGATGCATGAAAGGCTAAGAATCCACAATAAAAGGGGATGAATCAAGAAGGTGTATTATATGACGTCAGTTGGTCCAGATCATAACCGGATTAGGATTTAAGCCGTTTAACAACTGGATTCGCAGGTTATATGTGGCGATATTTTTTAAAAATTGCAATGATTTTTTTATTAGGGTTTGATAGGTAGAAAGTTTTAATTTACATCGGGGTTGAGGAGTAATGAATCCACAAATTTCCGCGCAATTTTAGCATATATTGTTAACAGTGTTTTACTATATGAGTAATCGGGGTTAAAGATGGGGCTTTAGTTCATGCACAGCGGTAGTTTAAATTTCAAATGAGGCACTTAAATAGGTTACATGCGAATGTGATAATACATTGTAATTGCAAATAATGATTCGACATGTATTTGTATTAAAGCCACACTATCCTACGGAAGCGTGTACTGTTAAAGCTTTGTAACAAGCGTACAAAACTATCCTTTTATGAAGGGCTTCGATTCGTTTGAAGTGTCAATGAAATAGGACCGATAGGGTCAAATATTCACAATTAGCGATAATAATTTGAATATTACGGTTCTAGTCCGCTTTACTTTGAATTACAATAATTCTGTAATTGTACCCAAATAAATTCCTCTTTACTTTCAATTACTACAAGTACCCAATGAAAACTTAAATCAGGCGACATCACCCATAATTTTGAATAACAATAGGTGAGAGTTGGGAGAATATTTAAGCTGGACGCTGTTTATAAAGACGGATTAATTTATCATCAATTAATTCAGATAGGAGTAGACGAAGACTAGGGCGGCATGTTCTGTTAACCCTTCCTTCACTCGCCGTAATATCCACCCTACTTACAGCAGGGCGCAAGCTGACCGGTGTCCGGTAAGGCGAGGTGGGCCCTAAAAGGTCAAAGGGCCTTCGGTTCTCACAGCATCCCTTCTTGCGCGTCTTCCTGCGGCCTGCCATTTTTCAAGGGATGGCCGTTACTTTTAGCGTAAGTGAGTTACGCAACCTGAATATTGAATAAATTATAAATTCGCAAACGCTGTTAGTCAGGTATTTACATTAATCAATAGAGCGACCTAATTAATTTGTTGATATTTCATTTCGTTTGGTTACTTATTATTTTTATTATTATTATAAAGTTGGAGTAAATAATCCTCTATAGAACATTTCATTGATAAATTTTAAAATTTAGAAATACAAAAAAATAACTATGCGTGTTAAAGCATGGGATATTGTAGTGGGCCTGATAATGGATCCTTCATCACAAGAAGTCGTACCCATAAAAAAAAACAATTTTATCAAAAGGTGTCCTAATACTTTATTTACTCCATCTAACTAATTTCCAATTCTGATAAGTTTAATTCCATCCGAACATTCTACTTATAAGATTTTTGTAACAAACCCAAGGTGACTTTTGACGAAACCCCAATTTTAAACCTAATTAAACTAAAGGCTAGCACGAGGATAATTACTCAATTTGTGCCCGGTACCATCGAGATATCATTAAGCAAATCAATGCCAAGCCCTTCGGCAATTAAGTTCAATAATGCCCCAGCAACACTAGGGAAATATATTTATACATCTTCCTCATTAGGAAGCAATTTAAGCGAAATATCGGCGGCTTTAAGCGGGGCTCCTCGCGTTTTCGTCACAATTACACTAATTGGGCGGTTTTAAAGTTAGAATTTTTGCACAGACCGTTAAATTAATTCGTAGTCCCGTGAACCTCCACCAAGTTTGAGAGCTATTTCACTTTCCAATTAGTTCGCCATGGCTAAAATTTAAGTGATTAATTGCGAAGTGAACTAATTACTAACTAGTAAAAAAGTTTACTAAAACCTTTTCCTAAGTAAGGCTTGTTATATTTATTTTATGGGAGAAGTTTTCAGGAACCCCTTTTAGCTCGCGAGCTTGCGCTTTAAGAGCGCTCTCAGCGGGACCTTCCAAAGAGAATTAGATTATTTCGCCGGGGAGAATTATTAGTTTCTTCATAAATTATGCGAAATGTTTTTCGATGTCCTTTGCTTGGCTGTTTTAATTTAGTTAATAGACTGCATAAAATATTCAATTACTTTAAACTGCAAACAGGTTAACGTACAATTTGGCAACGAGGCCAGTTGAAGCATTACGTCGTCCACTGCAGTACTTAGCTTTTTCCCAATCATCTTAAGTTTCTGAACGGATATTTATTAACATGTTTGGGTAAAAGAAATTAGGGAATTGTTGTTTTGGCGACGTTGGAGTTTAATTTGGTTGAAACCGTTGCGAGGAATGGGAATCTGCACCGAGAGATGTAGAAGATAAGATGTACAAAACAAATGTATTCAATGTAAAAAATACGAGTAAAATTATACATATCAAAAGTCTGTGAATCCAGCTTTTAGGTCGTCGGCTTTTAGTAAGAACGCGTGTACGATTCATATTTAGTAGTAAAAGTTTTCTCTCGGAAAGGGTTGCAGCTTTTCTATTTTTGCCACCATGCATTAATGGCTTTCAGAGAACTGTATTTGGTATACGTATATATCTCAGGTTCTTTGAAGTTGTCCCAAGAGTGTTATCGTGACGTTCTGCAAACATACAGAAATCCAACTTATTTCGTAAAATACTTTAAGGTGAAATCAACATTGGATAAGTTTTTCGCTTATGTTTAGCAAACACCGAGCGCTAAGTACAATTTGGTCCCGAACTACACAAAAAGAATAAGCATTTTCCCGGTTATTTGGAGTAATTTTATTTATTTTTGCTTTACCTCTAGTTGTTTGAGATATGTGGAGATCCATTTTCGTTACATGTAAATTAAATTCGGGGAAACGGCAGTACAACACTTGATGTGAGTCGGGAGGGTTTATTCAATGAAGCGTTCGCATTGAAAAGTCCATTTCTACCCGTTACCAACACTAACTATTGCAATAAAGTAAACATTAATTACTCCAACAAATTGAACGTGATATTTCAAAATTGAACATTAGTTACTCTGTAACTGAAGTCCCACATATGCATATTAACTATTTCAATTTGTATGTATGAAGAGAAATATTGCCAACGGAAACGCGCTTGATTGAATTATAAAAGCTGCATCCATCTATGTGTTATATCTTTGGCAAATTAAATACAGTGCATCGCTGTAGCCGTTCTAAAATAATCTCTTTTCATCTATTTATGAAGATAGGATGTGGTCTTTACTTCATACGCATTACGTACTTATATTTAATACACGAAGCAAAGCCAGTGTAATTTATAAACGGTTTTGTGAGTGTATTAGAGCGGCCACAGAACAATCCTTTCCCCGGTATCTCACAAAACAGCTTCAGCGGGGAATGAAATTGCGAATCTAGCGGTTGTAAGTTACAATGTATGCAATTGAGGGTTAATTTATCTACGCAATAAATTAGAAGTATGGCCCCATTTGTTCGGATTAACAATTGCAGTGCAAAATTACTTACTGGGGATGACCAAACGCGCTGAACTTTGACCGGTGTTTTGCTCACAGGTTTTGTCGTTGGTTTTGCTGTTGGTTTCGTAGCGGCCGACTGTGATTGTCTCTGTGTTTGTTCCATGATTTGGTGAATCAGGTCTAATTGTTGCTTCGTTAACCCATCGTTGTTTCCGCCGGAGCCTCCCTGTGAACAAGAAAGCGTAATTATAAATAAAGTACAATTTGAGGATTCTCGGGGGGTGCAGAATGACGAAGTATGTTTCCCAGATAACTGATGAACATTATTTCGAACATCAGGTTTATTATACAATCGGAATAGTTGCACAAGCAAGAATTTCGATTAAGCATCAAACAGTTTCGGTTAGAATAGTGCTGCAGAGCAATGTTAACCCATACATAGCCGAAATATTAGATTAAACCATTGTGCTGTAGCGCACCGTATAAATTTAGCAACGTCATAATTTCTACCCCGTTGTACATATATCCCTGACCATTATGACGGCAATAAAAGACATTATTTCACCATTAGAGGGCGCCCAAATCGCGCAATTACAATATTTTTGTAGTCGTAAAACAGCTGCGTTGTTTTTTCCAGCGCCTTTTAAAGAAAACAAATGGGCCACGCTAAGCTACATTTTTATTGCTTAAAATCAAATTACTAAACATTTAACGCTTAAGATTTTTTTTAGATCGAGCAGGTTTGAAGCGTTTGCGTGTGCAACGGAATCGATAGGAAGATCCGGGAATTTATGGAAATTAGCCACTCCAATATAGGAGCATAAATCGCTCGAGGGACTTTCGAAAACAAATTGGCAAGGCGAAATGTATACCGAGAAGCTCCTCGAGAGGAACTTATTACGTAAACGTCAAAAGGAAAAATTAAATCAGAGGCCCCGACCTAGTCTTTTGTGTAAGTAATTTGGAATAATTTATCTTAGTTCTTGCGGGTTAACTTTTTGCAGAAGAAAAATACACCTGACACTAAATCTTAGCTGACGACTCCAATTTGTAATGCTTAGGAAAATAATGTCAGTGTTAGCTTGGTCGTGGAGTAATCCTTATAATAATGTTGAAGAAAAGAAAAATTTATTTCACCTTTATATTTCATACTAGACTAGAAGAAATTGCAAGACTGGGGGATCAATACAGTGAAGTGGAGCGAACTTAGTTATTATTCAATTATCTTCAATAAATACGTTTCCCGTGGTTTGGTTTTAATTTTTTTATTACAATATTTCAAAAATAGCTCTACTGACAGCAATCATTTTATTGATTGTATAAGCTATTTTATTAATACTAGATTATTTATGCAATTCAACATATTTATTGTTTGACAAAATTTACTGTATAAATTTTATTAATTGTGCGATCGCGTATAGATTATTTGTTTTATTTATTAGTTACCTGTTTGTGCACCTTCACAATATTTCACACTAAAGGTTGTCTTTTAAAATATTTATTATTTCTTGACTCACTATGTATTATTATATTTTTTATTCTTGGGTATTTAGAGTCTTAACTTTTTTGTTGTCAAAATATTTATTTCTCGACTTTTCGCCTTTATTATTTAGGCGTCATCAGGATACAAAATATATTATAACAAAATTAAAAACTAAAAGTTAACTATAAGTATATCAAAACAGAAATAATAATAGACATTAACATAAATATGAAACATGAAAGTAACAACCTATGATATGTAATATTTTCTTT
>JAWQRP010000540.1:0-26528 GCA_033557875.1 Quadriops clusia
TTTATTTCTTTTTATATTTATTTATTTCTTTTTATATTTTTGTTTTATATTAATGATTTCCAATCATCATATGAAATTTATTTTTGATATTTTTCAGAAATTGAACTTGGCACACAATGTGTCGTGCAAATGGAAAATCAGCAAACGGTCCTTCAACAACCTTTGACCCTGGATAAAATGGACAGGTATGATTTAACTCCTACAAATAAAATTAAGCACCAAACAATCCGTCTTTAATTGAATAAAACCAACTTGAGGTCATTGAACGACTGGGTTTATTTATCTAATCAATAACATACAAGTCAAGCAACTAAATTAATTGTATCTTACATTTTTAATGAAACCTTTATAGATTCGCAACAAATGAAATAAAACTTGAAACTTTTAAAATATGATTTCATTTATTTAAAGGAAAACTCCATTCGTTCTAAATAACTTTATTCTTTTAAACGTCATTGGTTTGAAACTTAATTTCTTTAAAATGTCATTGGTTTGAAACTTAATTCCTTTAAAACTTATTTCCTTTAAAACTTAATACCTTTAAAACTTAATTCCTTTAAAATGTAATTCCTTTAAACCTTAATTCCTTTAAAACTTAATTCCTTTAAAATTTAATTCCTTTAAAACTTAATTCCTTTAAAACTTAATTCCTTTAAAACTTAATTCCGTTAAAACTTAATTCCTTTAAAACTTAATTATTTTAAAATGTAATTCCTTTAAAACTTAATTCTTTTAAAATGTAATTCCTTTAAAACTTAATTCCGTTAAAACTTAATTCCTTTAAAACCTAATTCTTTTAAAACTTAATTCCTTTAAAACTTAATTCCTTTAAAACTTAATTTCTTTAAAACTTAATTCCTTTAAAACTTAATTTCTTTAAAACTTAATTCCTTTAAAACTCAATTTCTTTAAAACTTAATTCCTTTAAAATTTAATTTCTTTAAAACTTAATTCCTTTAAAACTTAATTTCTTTCAAACTTAATTCCTTTAAAACTTAATCTCTTTAAAACTTTATTCTTTTAAAATTTCGTTTGTTAATACTTCATTCTTTTAAAATTTCATTTGTTTAAATTTCCATTCCT
The DNA here is from genome assembly GCA_033557875.1 of Quadriops clusia. Classification (NCBI taxonomy): domain Eukaryota; kingdom Metazoa; phylum Arthropoda; class Insecta; order Coleoptera; family Hydrophilidae; genus Quadriops; species Quadriops clusia. Next base: position 1,084 of record JAWQRP010000540.1, read on the forward strand.
TTGAAACTGTATTTCTTTACTTCATTAATGACAACGAATTTCTCAATATGCAGGAAAACACCAAAATCATTTGCATTCGACCATTGCTTCTGTTCCGTGGATCCTGACCAAGAGGATTTTGCCTCCCAAGTAGTCGTATTCAATTGCTTGGGCCGTGACATTCTCGACAACGCATTTCAAGGATACAACGCTTGCATTTTCGCATATGGACAAACAGGTACTCCATCGACAACGATGATTAACCAACTTTCTTTGATATTTTCTTCTTGTGTTAGGCTCGGGGAAATCATACACGATGATGGGTTCGGGTGACAACAAAGGGATCATACCAAGGCTTTGCGACTCGCTTTTCGACCTCATCGCCAAGAATCAGAGCTCCGAATTAAATTACAAAATTGAAGTTAGTTACATGGAAATTTACAACGAGAAGGTGCACGACTTGCTCGACCCAAAGTCCAACAAACAGTCATTGAAAGTGAGGGAACATAACGTGCTAGGTCCTTACGTTGATGGATTGTCACAACTTGCCGTTATGTCATTGCAGGTAAAAATTTGTTACGGTAGCTTTGAACAAACATGGTTGCATTGCGCTCACCAACATGGTTGCACTTCCTTCCACTTTTGTAGTGGATGATAGGTTTTGAGTATGACATTACCAATGAGTATAACATTACCAATGAGTATGACATTACCAATGAGTATGACATTACCAATGAGTATGACATTGCCAATTTGTGACGTCAAATATTTTTACTATCTTGATTGACAATTTGATAACAGTAAAAATATTTAATGCAGCACATTGATAATTAAATGACGTATAGAACATTGATAATTAGATGATGTGAAAAATTCTTAATACCTCATAGGATAATGACAATTAGTTAACGTCAAAAAGTCCTACTACTTTCTGACAATTTGATTACATTAAAAATCTCCTAACATATTAAAAATATTTAAAGCTTTATAGGACATTGACTATTAGATGACGTGAAAAATTCTTAATACCTGGTAGGATATTGACAATTAGTTAACATAAAAAATTCTTACTACTTTCTGACAATTTGATTACATTAAAAATCTCCTAACATATTAAAAATATTTAAAGCTTTATATTGATAATTAGATGACGTATAGGACATTGATAATTAGATGACATGAAAAATTCTTAATACCTCGTAGGATATTGACAATTAGTTAACGTCAAAAATTCTTATCACTTTGTGACAATTTGATTACATTCAAAATCTCATAACATATTAAAAATATTTAAAGCTTATGGGACATTGACAATTAGATGATGTGAAAAATTCTTAATACCTCGTAGGATATTGACAATTAGTTAACGTCAATAATTTATACTACTTTGTGACAATTTGATTACATTAAAAGTCTCCTAACATATAATAATAATTCATTCATATTAAAAATATTTAAAGCTTTATAGGACATTGACAATTTGATGACGTGAAAAATTCTTAATGCCTCGTAGGATATTGATAATTAGTTAACGTCAAAAATTCTGACTACTTTCTGACAATTTGATTACATTAAAAATCGCCTAACATATTAAAAATATTTAAAGCTTTATAGGACATTGACTATTAGATGAAGTGAAAAATTCTCAATACCTTATAGGATATTGACAATTAGTTAACATCAAAAATTCTTACTACTTCGTGACAATTTGTTGACTTTAAACAAATTTGAAACTCTATAGGACGCCGACAATTTCATGACATCAAAAATACTTAATGCTTTGTAAGACATTGAAAATTTGGTCGCCTCCAAACTTTTTAATACTTTGTAGGACATTGACAATTTGATGGCGGAAGGAAACAAGTCAAGAACAGTCGCCGCGACAAACATGAACAGCGAGTCGTCGCGGTCCCATGCCGTTTTCACTGTGATCTTAACGCAAACACTGATAGACACCCGGACGGGTGTTTCGGGGGAGAAAGTGAGCAGGTTATCGCTGGTCGATCTCGCTGGGTCGGAGAGAGCTGTGAAGACAGGTGCTGTGGGAGATCGACTGAAAGAAGGATCGAACATTAACAAGTCGCTCACAACTCTTGGATTGGTCATCTCCAAGTTGGCTGACCAGTCATCAGGGATGAAAAACAAGGACAAATTCGTGCCATATCGAGACTCGGTGCTGACCTGGCTGTTAAAGGATAACTTGGGTGGGAACAGCAAGACCGTGATGGTGGCGACGGTATCGCCGGCGGCCGACAACTACGAGGAGACTCTGTCGACTCTCCGCTATGCCGACCGGGCAAAGAGGATCGTCAATCACGCTGTTGTCAACGAGGACCCGAACGCCAGAATCATCAGGGAGTTGAGGCAAGAGGTGGAGACGTTGAAGGAAATGTTGAAGCATGCCACAGGTTCGCCGGTCGGCGAAATTCAGAAGATCGACATCACCAACAAGTTGAGCCAGAGTGAGAAGTTATACAAGGAGATGTCGCAGACGTGGGAAGAGAAGCTTATGAAAACCGAGAGGATCCAGAATGAACGGCAGCAAGCTTTGGAAAAGATGGGCATAAGTATACAGGCTTCAGGGATCAAAGTCGAAAAGAACAAGTATTACTTAGTAAATTTGAATGCGGATCCTTGTTTGAACGAATTACTTGTTTATTACCTGAAGGATCGGACGGTAGTCGGGGCTAAATGCATAGGTACAAGTTACGGAAACGAACCCGACATCCAACTATCGGGGTTGGGTATCCAACCGGAACATTGCGTTATAACCATTGAAGACGGTGGATTGTTCCTGGAACCTCTTGCCAACGCCCGGTCGTACATTAACGGATTCCAAGTCACCAAACGAACTCTTCTGCATCACGGTGACCGGATAGTCTGGGGAAACCATCATTTCTTCAGGGTAAACTGCCCCAAGTCAGTTATGTCCGAACCACAAACACCTGCCCAAAATATCGACTACAACTTCGCCCGCGACGAGTTGATGCTCAACGAACTAGTTAACGACCCCATTCAAGCTGCTATATCAAGGTTGGAAAAGCAACACGAGGAGGACAAACAAGTAGCTTTGGAAAAGCAAAGACTGGAGTATGAACGACAATTCCAACAACTTCGAAACATCATGTCGCCCTCGACTCCATACCCCCCTTACACGTATGACCCACTTAGGATGTGCAAAACCCCTTGTACCCCAACCACCCAAATGCGAATGGACAAATGGACTCAGGAACGAGACGAGATGTTCAGAAGAAGCATCGGCGAGTTGAAGGCGGGGATCCTTCGAGCGAACTCCCTAGTCCAAGATGCTAATTATTTAGCCCAAGAAATGGGCCGTCCAACGAACTTCAGCGTGACTTTACAAATACCCCCGGCCAATCTCAGTCCCAATAGAAAGAAAGGTGCTTTCGTCAGCGAACCTGCAATCTTAGTCAAAAATAATAACAGTAGCCAAATATGGAGCATGGAAAAGTTAGAAAACAAACTAGTCGACATGAAGGACATGTACCACGAACGATTGGAGAAGGGGCTGCCATTAAAGGATTCCTCCTCGAGCGACCCGTTCTTCGAATCCCAGCAAAACCACAATTTGATCGGTGTCGCCAACATTTTCCTCGAATGCTTGTTCAACGACGTCACCCTCGACTACCACACCCCTATTATTAGTCAACAGGGTGAGGTTGCCGGCCGATTGCAAGTCGAAATAAAACCAATCTTCGGAATCTTACCCCAGTACCAAGAGCTATCCGACACGGAAAGCACCTCCAGTCAAGACGATTGCGACGACAACTGCAACCAGCAAATCACTTTCCGAGTAACCATCAAGCAAGCAACCGGCTTACCATTATCACTATCCAATTACGTGTTCTGCCAATACAACTTTTGGAACTACCCGGAACCGATAGTCATCTCGACTACCGACAGCGAGGAAGTCCACCAAAACTTCCCCGACCAAAAGAACGACTCGATGACCTTCAAATTCGAGCATTCCAAAGACTTCACAATCGTCATCTCCGAAGAATTCATCGAACACTGTGCCGAGGGCGCCCTGTCCATCGAAGTCTGGGGCCACCGAAGCGTCGGTTTCTCCCGAACAATCCCCGGGTGGGAAGTCGAGCAAAAGTTTGCCAAAGCTCGATCTTTGGCCGATCGCTGGTCCGAGCTCACGAGGAAAATCGAATTGTGGGTCGAAGTCCAAGAGCTAAACGACCAAGGTGATTACTCCCCAGTCGAAGTTAGCTGCAAGGGAGATTCCTTGAGCGGGGGCGTGTTCCAACTGAGACAAGGGCAGCAGCGAAGGGTTCTAGTCCGGGTGAAACCCGTGCAGAACTCCGGGACGCTGCCCATTATTTGTCAGTCGATTGTGAAAATCGAAGTTGGTGGAATAGTCGAGCGGTTGCGGGTGCAGAAACCTTTGGACTCGTACCAGGAGGTCGACTTGACTACTTTGAGGGAGAAGTGGAGCGAGGCTTTGACTAGGCGGCGACAGTATCTCGACCAGCAGATTAAGAAACTCATCGATAAAGCTGGTAAGTGTGATGGTTTATTGAATTATCAGTCGAATTTATAGTAATTGAAATTTTCATTCAATTATCTACAATTTCTCGAATGTTAGATTATTCAATCATTGTAACATGAATAAAGTTTATTATTATTATTATGGACACATTTCAACGGGTGCTTATTAAATTTATTTGTAGACAAAACAGAGCAAGAACGAGAACGAGAGTTGAGCTTGGTCGACCAATGGGTTAATTTAACTGAAGAGAGAAATGCTGTTTTAGTACCAGCTGCAAGCTCTGGTATTCCCGGGGCTCCTGCTGTTTGGAATGTCCCTATGGGAATGGAGCCCTACATTCCTGTTTTGTTCCTCGACTTAAATGGTAAATTCTTCAAATACTTAACAACCTTACGTATGTGTATATGCAGGGTGTTCAATGGGTTTGTGGACAAAGTTGGAGACTTAGTTTGCAAACTTGAACAATATTGAGGGTTCCGCTCTTGAAAAGAAGTCATAAATATTATCAGACTTCTCAGCATCTTGACACATAGCAGATACATTGTTCAAGTTTGCAAGACTTGTTGTCAAGAGAAAACCTGGACACCTTTTTTAACTGAAGTGCAGACTACAAAAACTTTGAAAAAATTTTAGCTGATGACTTGTCAACGAACCAAGGAATGGAAGTGTCCGTCGCTGGTATTAACTCAATATTACCCAAGGAGCAACATCAACAATTTTTCAGTTTACATATCCTTGAAAACGTTAGTAAAGACGTAGGTGCTATTGCTTCTTGGGACTCTTCCATACACAACAGTTCGCACTTAAACAAAGTAACTGAACGTAAGTGTTTTTTTTTTTTCCTTTTTTCGTAATATTTAAATAATATACTGGTTGTTTTGCAGCCAGCTCCAAAATATACTTATTGCTAAGAATAACAGTCCGACTATCGCATCCTGCTCCCATGGACTTAATTTTGAGGAAACGGTTAGCCATAAATGTTTACAAGCGCCAAAGCATAACGGATCGGATAAAACGGAAAATTGTACGGCCTGACATTGTTACCCAATCTGGTGTTACTTACGAAATAGTGTCTAATATACCAAAAGCTAGTGAGGAATTGGAAGATAGAGAGTCATTAGCCCAGTTGGCTGCTTCTGGAGAGGATAGTTCTTTCGACGGCGAAACTTACATAGGTATACCTCTTTTTTTTTTCGTTTTTTATTTTATTTTTTTTGTTTTTAAATTTTTTTTATTGGTTTTTTAATTCTTTTTATTCGTTTTTTAATTTTTTTTATTGGTTTTTTAATTTTTTTTATTGGTTTTTTAATTTTTTTTATTCGTTATTTAATTTTTTTTGTTTTTTAATTTTTTTTCTTCGATTTTTAATTTTTTTTCCATTTTTTATATTTTTTTTTTATTTTTTAATATTCTTTTGTTTTAATTTTTTTTTTTCCAGAAAAGTACACACGGGGCGTTAGTGCAGTGGAAAACATCCTCTTCTTAGATCGGTTACGCCAAAATGTAGCCGTCAAAGAGCTTCTCCAAGCTAAAGGTCAACCCCTCATGAGGAAAACTGCTAGTGTGCCTAATTTCTCACAGGTATGTTTTTTGTATTTTGTGCTTAACACAATTTTTGGTTTTCTAGGGTTAACAAAATTTTTAGTACTCGAGGGTTAATGATATTTTATTGCTTCTTAACCCTTCAGTACATGCGTTATCATTAGAAATACATTTAGGCGTGTGCTGAAGGGTTAACTTAGTTTGCACTATAACTTCATCTTCATTTAGAAAAATATTTATCAATTTCATTGTATTTTTCAACTAGAGCTCTCATCCGATATGAAAAATACAATGATTTTACTACTTAAAATTTGATTCAATTCTCATTGCTACATATTTTCACGCACACTAGGCTTTGGAATCTAAGAGTGGGGTATGTGATATATAAGTTGCTCGAATGTTTTTCTTTTTGTTTGTTTACTATTTTTTATGGGTTTGGTACATTTAAAGTGGTTTTATTGACTGTTTTCTTGTACATTTTCATTGTACATTTTTATTGTACATTTTTATTTGGTGTATATTTTTGGTATATATATATTTTTGGTATATATATATTTTTGTCCCTTTATTTTTGAAAATAATAGTTCCATTTTTTATTAAACAGTATTACTTTTCTTTGTGCAGTTGATGCGATTGGACATGAGCACGGAATCATTACACATGTCAAGGTCGGAAAGTGTTTCCGATTTGAACACGGAAATCAGTTCACTGAGGTGCAGAGCCAGCTTTGGAAAAGACTTGGACACGACACCTCAAAAACCATTTGGCCTAAGTAAGTCTTTGCCCTTAAGTAAGTTCAAATCGCAATTTTATTACCTTAGAAACAATGTTAATTCATAGATTCTAGCCCATAGATTATCCGCAAGGTTTGAAGGAATTCTTAAAGGTTTAGGAACATACCCTGATAGTCAAAAAAATGAATGTGAGATGAATGATTTTTCATAGAATTAAGTAACATTTATCTCCATCATTTTTTTCCAATTGTCTTAGAATAAGGACCTTATAGATCTTTGTATTTGTACTATTGTGTATATTTCAGTTCCATGCCCATTAATGAACATTTATACCATGTGTATGCTAAAACGCTTTTTAGTTGGCAGATCATAAATAAGTAGTTTCTGCTACAATTCATAGCTATGTTTTTTCTTATCTTGTTTGTATGAACACTTAATTAAGTTAATTATTAAATTATAATTATTCAATAATGAATTCAGTTAAGTAACTCAAATATAGTTTCATCAATATTTATTCAAAGTCACAATAAATAATTAATCAAAATATGGTACCCTAAAGAGCAACAAAACTAATTTGAACTTTTGATTTTTCCGCAACCACAAGGCTCCATTCTGTCAGGTAAAATGGAGGCTTGCCTACTAAGATTGCTATAGGTGGAAACCTATATGTATTTGGTTGATTACTGTAAGCTTGACCATAACATATTTTGAGATTTCGCTTAAATCGGGTTCACATGAACTACACCCGACGCAGGCGCCAATCTCAAACATATGTTGACATCATTGAATAAGGATCCAAATGATTTATTCAATGAGTTGTAGACGTTAGTGTATCATGATGCATATGATGAGGATGTCCCTGAAATTTCAAACAAACAAATTCGTCAAAAAATTATCTAACTACGTGACATAGCACTCAATGAATAGATATGTTTGCACTTTATATGTACTTATTGATAAGTTCGAATGTATCACTTTTTGATTGTTTTCTCGAACGCCAGGGAAAAATTGATGCATTCACTATGATTGTTTATTCATAATTCATTCCATTTTCCATTTCATTTATAACTTTAATTTCAATATTATTAAAAAGTATTATTACATATTATTATTAAAAATATGATTACATATTATTATTAAAAATATTATTACTTTTATTATTAAAAATATTATTACTATTATTATTAAAAATATTATTACATACTATTATTAAAAATATTATTACATACTACTATTAAAAATATTATGATTAGAAATTTTAAGCAGGTTGTAAATTTATAAAACAGGTTTTAAGCAACAGAAAATACCACCAATCGAGCTTTTGCAACACGATCTACTTTTCAAAGTAGAGACGAATCCTCGAATGCATTATGATTTTGCGTAGACACACCAGATAAACAAGCATGTTTGTTTATATTTTGCTGATTTCATTTAGCTTTTACCAGCTACCTTACCGAGAAATTAAGCCATCTGATAAATCGCAGCGAGACTCGAGACGAGACGAGATGCTTAGCTATGCTTCTTTTTCTCGAAAGATACTCGAGACGTATCTTAAGAGCTAAGGTGACCAGTGCAAAAGAAAAGAACATGCGAAATGCAGTAGAACAATAGCTAAGGACTGTAATACCACATATCTATGTGGTAATACAAAGAACTGGAAGTAAGAACCTAACGGAACTGAGTGCGAAAATAAAAATGAAAAAAGTACTTCGAGGCGTATGGAAACATTTGTAATAAAGTCACAGAGACTTCGTTAGGACAGAGTGTTTCAATGACATACATGTCGGTAGTTTTGGGAGGTATTATTAATTTAATAAAAATAATTTGTTATCAATTTTGTATCCAGGAATAATTTAAAATACGATAGATGTTTCCAAAACTTAACAGGTCATGAGGCTTCATCCCAATAATACCCTTCACATTGACTTAACATTACGCACAAACTATATATTAAATACAAATAAAAATGTTCTTCGAACTGGTCTAGATACCATCGTCATCTATTATCGTTGAATGCTGACATTACCTTTAAGACTAAACGAATGACAGTTTTTGAAAAACTTCAAACGGAGAGTAAACACATTTGGAAAAAATTACAAGGTAGGTCCGAGTGGCTTAATTTGTCTAAAAGTTTTTCGGGGTAAAGCGGATTATATTGAAAAACTATTTTATAGTGTTGATTAAAATAATTTTGAGCAAAATAATTTTGATTAAAATAATTTTGATTAAAATAATTTTGAGCAAAATAATTTTGATTAAAATAATTTTGATTAAAATAATTTTGATTAAAATAATTTTGAGCAAAATAATTTTGACTAAAATTGACGAAACCAAAACATTATAGTGTTGGAAACATCCCTCGTTCTAATAAAGCAATTCCATGGGTCTTGAACTTTGAAAACACAGAATTGTACCTCTCAATCAGACATTTTATGTGATGCGAACACTCTAGTTAGAATAGCCTAAGCCTTAAATTATGATTTAAGTAGACTATAATAATTGGTTACTGTTAACTGTATTGAATTAGATTATGTGAAAAATGCATCTTGGCATGGTAGAACTACTCAAACATTGACACATAATTGGCATACTTGCATGATCTGTTCAATGTGTGTGTTGGAAGGAAAGTCTCTTTGATTTTAGATGACGATAATAGTGTACCGAAGTTCACACCACATTTGTCATTTACATACTTCTCTACATTGCCATACTCGAACCTTATGTAAAATGTGATTTTATGTAAATAACCTCTTCTTACACCAACCCTACACTACAGCTATAACCCGCCGTGCAAAGAATCTCAACTTGTCTTTTTAACGTTTCAGCACGACCTACTTTCTTAAATCTCAACCTCAATTTGAATTCTCTCCGATTACACCAACCGACTGGATGTGCAAAATGTACGTTAAATGTACCTCACCAATAGATGTGATTTCCTAGTCAGTTTCTTTTCTAAACTTTATGTTTCTAAGGTTATTTTTTTAAACACTATTTTCTAACTTTATTTTTTTAAACACTATTTTCTAACGTTATTTTTTTAAACACTATTTTCTAACGTTATTTTTTTAAACACTATTTTCTAACGGTATTTTTCTAAACATTATTTTCTAACATTATTTTTTTTAAATTTTTCTAAACATTATTTTTTCTTTTTCTTAACCATTTTTCAAAAATTACTTTTTTTGTACTATTTTTTCTACTACTTTTTCTTCTATTTTTTCTACTATTTTTTTCTACTATTTTTTTCTACTATTTTTTCTACTATTTTTTTCTACTATTTTTTCTATTATTTTTTCTACATTTTTCTAACAACCTTTCTAAACATTTTTATAATATTATTCCTTGCAACATTTTTCTAACAGTATTTTTCTAAAATTATTGCTCTAAACAGTTTTCGAAAATTATTTTCTTATACATTTTCCTAAACATTGTTTTTGTAAATAGTTAATTATTTGTTTATATTTATTGCTTACCTTGATTACCAATTTTGACAACTCCTTTTATTTGTTTTATTTAGGTATTCTACTATCTTAATAATATTTATTTATTAATCCATTAGTTAAAACATAAGTTGTTTTAAGAAATATATAATTCTTTTATTTGTCGCATTATTTTATTAGTCGCATTATTTTATTAGTTGTATAATTTTATGTATCTAGTTATAATTTAGTTACTTATTATTTAGTAATTTATTTAATTAATTATTTATTTAAATGTTTATATACTTTTTTATTTATGTTTGTAATTATTAATCTACATTGTCGATTAATCAATCTTGGTGTTACTCGAAGAAAAGTCTAAGAAACAACTCGTTTACTTCACAGTGTTCTCTGGAAGTCCCTCTTCTACTAACTCGAAGTTAGCTTCGAGGATGACGACGCTCCATGAGGAACAGGTGCCATTTGGCAGAAAACACTCCCTGGATCAAATCGTCGACGAGACTGTCGAAGAGGAGAAGGCGGAGAACTCCGACGATGCCGACACTGTCAAGAATCGGAGCAAGGCCCTAAACAACCGCCGAGTCATGCCCACTTCGAGGACTGTCGATTCGCTAGTCGAATTGGCTCCGAAGACGAGCACCCCTTCTGCGAGCTCCAGCGGGTACGGCTCCCAAGCAGTCTCGTCGACGAACTTGACCAGCGAAGATTCCATGTCGCTTCGCAGCATAAGCGTCGACGAAACACCCGACGCTGAACACCGACCTAATTTGACGAATGATCTACATCCTGTTTCGGAAGTCGACATTAAGTCGCTAGTCGATGCCAAGCCATTCATCGATTCCAAATCACTGGCTGATGTCAAGTCGTTCATCGATACCAAATCACTAGTTGATGTTAAGTCACAAGTCGATGCAAAATCGCTAGTCGATGCAAAATCGCTAGTTGACGCAAAATCACTAGTTGATGCAAAATCGCTACTTGATGTAAAATCGCTAGTTGATGTAAAATCGCTAGTCGATGCAAAGTCGCTAGTTGATGCAAAGTCACTAGTCGATGCAAAGTTACTAGTCAATCCAAAATCACAAGTTGATGCAAGGTCGATAATTGATGCAGAGTCAGCAATTGATACAAAGTCGCAAATGGATGTAAAGTCGCTAGTTGATGTAAAATTAGTTGATGTAAAATCAGTTGATGTAAAGTCAATTGATGTAACGTCAGTTGATGTAAAGTCAATTGATGTAACGTCAGTTGATGTAACGTCAGTTGATGTAAAACCAGTTGATGTAAAATCAGTTGATGTAAAATCAGTTGATGTTAAATCAGTTGATGTTAAATCAATTGATGCTAAATCACTTGTTGATGGCAAGCCATTGGTTGAATCCAAGTCGCTAGATGATAGCAAAACAGTGGCTAACTCAAAGTTGCTACTTGATGTGAAGTCTCTAGTCGACTCGAACTCACTAATCGAAACTAAGTCGTACAGCCACATTGGCGAGGAGAATTCTGACAACGACTCAACGGCAAACGGAAGCAACGAGCCGACGAACTCGGACCAATCGTGTGACAAGTCCGAGTCGGACTACAACGGCTCGGAAGGCAACTCCGTCGTCAAAGAAAAGTTATCCCCAGGGAAAATTGTCCGTCGCCGGAAGACAAACTCGAAAGTCCAGAATCCCTCCCATCACCACCATAGAGCATCGTTTCCACAGGCCCGTCCACTAAACTCTGAAAGCCGAGTTGCTCAAAATTTCGAGCATAAGTTGCTCGCTCATAACGACGGAACGGATAACAGTTCAGAGAAATTAGAAGGTAAGAAATTTTTTCGTTGAATTTTGATTGACCATGACTGGTTGCTCATTTGGTTGCATCATTGGTTGCTCATGAGTTAGCTGACTGATTATTCTTGACTGAGCTATTGATTATTCATGACGAGCTATTGATTATTCATTACTGAGCTATTGATTATTCATTACTGAACTATTGATTATTCATTACTGAACTATTGATTATTCATGACTGAGCTGTTGATTATTCGTGAAATCTATTGATTGTTTGTGACTGAGCTATTGATTATTCATGACAAACTTATTGATTATTCACGACTGAACTATTGATTATTCACGACTGAGCTATTGATTATTTGTGACTGACCCATTGATTATTTGAGACTGAGCTATCAATTTTTTATGACTGTACTTTTGATTGCTCTTGACTGAGCTATTGATTAATTATGAAGGAACTATTGATTGCTTGTGACTGACCTATTCATTATTCATGACAGATCTATTGATTATTCATGCCTGAGCTATTGATTATTCATGACTGAGCTGTTGATTATTGTGGGAGTGGTGTACTGATAAACATTTGTTATACTTCCTCGAATTTTATTTTTTGCTATTAAGACGACCGGTTTCGCCCTATATGGGCATCCTCAGGCCTCTACAAGAGATGCCCATATAGGGCGAAACCGGTCGCCTTAATAGCAAAAAATAAAATTCAAGGAAGTATAACAAGTGTTTATCACTACACCACTCCCACATTAAATCACCTCGAAGGACAATATTAAAAAAGAAAAACTGTTGATTATTCTTGACAGCTATTAATAGTACATGACGGAGATATCGATTGTTTATGACTGAGCTATAGATTATTCGTAACTGACCTATTAATTATTCACGATGACTTGACGGAGCTAAACCGATTGATTCACCACGTTTTCACATTTTAGATGAAGGTGATAATTTTGGTTCCCGTCCTGATCTCACAAAATTGCCAGATGTACCCGTTCCAGATTGGGTAGTTTTAGGAGAAAGTGTTTTAATTCGTCCATATAATTCTTCCGGAGTAGTCGCCTACATTGGTGGAACTGAATTTTCCGTCGGTACTTGGATTGGAGTCGAGTTGGATGCTCCAAAAGGTAATTTTTATTTATTTTTTTGCCATTTATTTCAATTTTTTTTATTTATTGTTTAAGGCTGCGAACGAAAGATAGTTTGAATGCCTTCCGAATAGGCAACCTTCAGTGCAGTCAATGTATTTCTTACGGGGATATATGCAAATTCCGTTTTAACGATAGGCGCTTTATTTTTTTCACAACTATCAAAGTATTTGGTACCAAATGAAACGTTAAATTCACAGCTACAGGGTATCGAGCCCTATTTTTTTAAAGAAGATAGTACATGTTCGTGAGACAGAGTTAAAATGAACTATCAGCGTAAATCTTTCAAAATTTCTTCAACAAAGGCAAAATTCAAACAACCAGCCTCGATACCCTATAGTTGGGCAATAGACGTTTCTAAAAATACCAAAATGTCAGCAAAAATGTTTATAATAAATGTGCTAGCGTTAAAACAGAAACAAAAATACGCCAACTCCGAAAATGAACAAAATACTTTCTTCTATTTATCGAAATAATCCAGCTACTGATTCCTAGATGGCGCTTTAAAATATCAAATCACGAGCATCTATGTCATATGAAATGTGTTAGATCATTGAGTAAGGAATATTCCTTGCCCAATGGTAATGTGTAATATACTAATACAACGGGGATAGGTTCGGAGCACAGTAATCGCCTGACATTATTAAAGAATATTTGTTATTTCATTAATGATTTGTTCATGTAATACTTTCGTAAAAATAAATATATACATATGTATTTAGAAAATTCACAGTCAAGTAATAATAGTTGGTATCAAATGGACAAACAACAATATAAAGCAGTTTTATTAGCTAAAATAGATATTACTGATATTAGTCAGCTGATTTCCACACTCGTCGATTTTTTGTTCGGATCTTCTGTGTAGTGCATTATTTCCTTCTCACACGTATCACATTTAAATATGAGAAGGCTTGTTAGTCCTAAACCGCGTCTCTTTTTTTTGTGGAAAAGTAACGTCCCAGCCGAGCAGTATTTAGAATGACTGCTTTGTAATTTAGTGGCCCAGCTCAAAACATACCCTAAATTCACAATTCTATTGCCTAAGTCTTCATAACTAGCGGGAGTTCATTCTACAGTCAGTTCTTCTTGCATAATACTAAAAGCAATTAAATATGTTAGTAAATGCTTTGTCATAAAATCGAAGAATGTTTTCATCTTTCATAATCGTCATCCGACATGTATCGAATTTCTGATGGTCCTGCTGTACTGCTATTAAAATACATAATTACTTTACGATTTTTTATATTGTCCTACTTTTAATAGACTTACACATCATCGAGAATATGACCTGATATAGGTTTTTCTTCTTTAGCTGAGGGCGTTCGAACATCGGGAGTAAGTTTTTTTCTCAAAACATGTACGTAACTTCTTGGACCAGTTACTTGCCTTCCTTTTGGGATAGTAATGACATTTATGTTTCCCCATTCCCCCGACAAAAGTATTGTGAAAAACTAAAACTTTTTTTAATAAGCTGTATCGTATCTCTTTTATAGCCAGTTTCAAACAAAACCAACAAAAGAAAACATTATTTAAGCTACATTTAAGTCTATTACTTACGTATATTGAGCTAAGTGGCTCACGAAGGTGCGTTTCTTCAGCAACAAAAATATACAACACTAAACACTATTATGACGTGAAAGAATGCAGTGATAAAACTAGCAAAAACTAACTATTGCACGAAGTAACTATTTTGGAAATCACTTAGCACTATCATCAACACCGTTTCAGAAATAGATCAGGTCTGCCGAATCTGCTAAGAGTGGGTTTAGCTTATATTACTTCAGCTTTCAATTTTTTTTCAGGTATTTTTTCACCCACTTAGACATAATGCATCAGTATCTTTGTGTTAATTTTTGAAATGGAAGCCGTGAAATTTTCTTAGGGCCCGTTCGTAAATGGTTTTCTATTATACTTATACCCTTTGTCAGTTGACCGGAAATTGAGAATAAAAGTATTTAGACTATTGAGTGGCAGCAAATTTTTAATTGCCGTTGAAAGAAAAGACAAACATTTCACACGCATCCTTTTGGTATTTTCTACCCACTTAGTATATTATGCAGGTATCTTTGTTGAGATAGAGGCCGTGAAATTATGTTATGGCCAGCACGTAAATGGTTTCCTGTTGTTTGAATAACTTTCCTCATTTTTTAGAACATTTTCGGAAATAGACCGTACAAATTTGTCTGGACCTTCCAAACAATTGAAATGCAAGACTTTGTGTAAAAGAAACAATCTAATTTTCTTTTATTGAGAAAAGGAACTATTATTGCAAATTCTTACCCTTTGTTAGTTGAACGGAAATTGAGAACAATAGTATTTAGGGTAACTTTTCATCACCTCGTGGATTGATCAGATTTATTGAAAATTAATGACTGCCAGGAAATTTTTAAACGCTGGTGAAAACAAAAGTAAACAAGGCCAACACTTTACAATTTTTCATTATATTGATGAAGTAATTTCCAGTAATTTTTTATCTCCGGTGAAATAAAACAAAAAAATTAAAAAATACTTGAAGATGAATAACGAATTTCTAAAAGGGTTCATTTAGGAACTTTTTTAAAATTGGCTTGTCCCTCATTTTTGTATGGTCAATTATAGACCATTGAGTTATGGAGCGGAAATAAAAGTGGAATCATTTCGAAATTTGTGATTCTATTGTTTATAACATAATAGCAAACAAAGATGATGTTCGCATTTGGAATAAAATCTGAACTCTAAGCTCAAAAGCGGTTTTGGTTGGCAATCAGTTTGCTGGTATGCAACGACGTTCCAACAAAGTGTGAACCGGCTATAAAATATATAGAGCTTTTTTTTTTACAAATAGTTACATCTCAGATGGTCAAGGTCGTGCAAAGCGACGAAAAAATTCTGGAGCTGCATACACATGTGTTGATTGAGTAACAGAGACATCCGATATAGTAAAAAGAGAAATCCGACGAACAAAGGCAAAAATTGCATACGCAACCCAACATACATGAATTGGAAGAAAGTTTGGTATTCTACACGCAAAACGGACAAAAACAACATAAATCGCTGGATTGCTGCTGTTAGCGCTTTCGTTTGCACCCTTAAACAGACTAACTAAATTGGCACTTTTATTTCTAGGTAAAAACGATGGAACCGTCAAAGGTGTCCGCTACTTTACCTGCCGTCCAAAGCACGGAATGTTTGTCCGAGCTGACAAACTGATTTTAGATAGACGGGGTCGCGCAATGAGGCAGTACAAACCCGAAAGTTCGGCTAATGCAAGTATCCTGAAATGTACTTCATATCGAGGTGAGTGAAATTCACTTGTTCAACACTTTTTCGTCAAAGTACTTAGATAAGAATAATAATGATATTGATAATAATAATAATGAAACTGATAATAATAATAATGAAACTGATAATAATAATAATGAAACTGATAATAATAATAATAATGAAACTAATAATAATAATGTAAAGTAAACAGGAGTAGGGACTAGTTAAACCCATTATGTGACAATCCCCAGAACATGTAGTTCACTCAGGTGCTATTTTAGTTGGTGTTATTAGAATAAAGCTGGTTTTGACTTGTTTAATGAACTATCAAATAAAGTAATAATAACAAAATGAACAATAATCAAGTCAGTAACGAATAGATTTTGTTCCAGGAGACATTTTGCCACGTTCAAGATCCCGTGGAGACGGATTGAACAGCATGGGTACAAGACCAAATCCAAAAACAAAATAGACGACTAATGATACTAGTCCCCTCCATTAATCCACCCGATGTTTATCATATTTTTAAGTACTCATTGTATAGCTGTGCCGTCCATATATGTGGCATAGAGGTAATTCCTATCCTTACATTCAATTTCATTTCAATTCTACTATAGGCTTTCATTTGATATGTATTGTAAATTGTCCATATGCATATACATGTACTTTATTTTTGAATATTGATAAGTAGGAGAGTACATAAGGTCCTTTAAAGTAGGAACTCGGGAGCCGTGTTTAGCACATGTGCAACACACACACAATCATAACCCTATTGACTTAAGCCTGCCGAACTCGCGACCTTTCCCGCTTGCGGCTTGTCATGTTTGGGAGTGATTTAAATATTTGCTGATGACAGAAATATATAATCAAAAAAATCATAAATTAATCAAGATGTTGCTAGAGACTAGTAGTTTTAACGTAGTTATTTTCGTTTCGATACGATCATTACAAACATCCTCTCAAGTAGTGATTCTGTTATATAAAATTTTTCCAACTTTTATTTAATTTTTGTAAGTATAATAACATCTTTACTATGTCACGATAAATGTAGATACCTAATGTGTAAATAATTTGATTATAAATGGTATGGCTGATAAAAAACGGGGCTGCATTTACCACTTGACACTTGCCATGCATAAAGTCTGAAGGAGATGTGCAAGTCTGTTTTTTAATAGCCATACCTCGTATATTTATATATACAGTTGCAAGTATATATAATATAGAAAGCCGGCTTGATTTATTAATAATTTTTATTTAATTTCGTTTGTTTTTAGTGATTGTTATTACATTGTGTGTTGGACATGCACTTTTTTAAACGTAGTTTCATTCAATAACAAAATTGTTTGTGTGAATGCTTACAAATAATGCCTCATCAAGAAGGCTTCAAACAGCATTTAGTGTTACCTATAATCATATTAAGGACGTTTTCATTAATGTTTTAATTTGTTCACTTCGGCATAGTTAGGCACTTGATTTAAAATGTTTAAACACTTATTTGTTTAAATATTCATTTGTTTGAATATCGATTTGTTTGAATATTGATTTGTTTGAATATCGATTTGTTTAAATACATGTTTAAATTATTTTTAAACAGGTAAGTACCTAGACAAACGATTTTTGCGTTTAAATGTCCTTTGTGTTGAAATATTTTCTGTGATACTGTTCCATATTTTCAAGTAAGTTTTTAATGATAAATTTCTGTTAGGTTTTAACGCATTCGGTATTTTTATATGGCAGATAATTGTATTTTGCATCTAGAATAGTTCTGCTGTAGAAAATGACAAAGAAAATTATGTATAGTCCGATTCGTTAATCTTTGCCGATCGTCTAGCGATTTCCGTCAGCAGCAACATCAACTTTTCGATGTTACATTATTTTGCACCTCATGCTGACTGTGATGTTTCAAATAACGTCATGAACAAAAGTAAAGATATCTGCAAAGATCGATGAATCGAACATTAATTGTATAGACTAAGGTGATATAAAATATTTACAACTGCGGGGCTTAGGGCGAACAATCGAAAACTTTCCCGACTTTCATTTTACAATAATATCAAAGTAAGTATGCCAAAGAGAATGTTCTCCACATTGGATATCATTATTGTGTGATTTAATAACCGAGGAAACCGTTAATTCTTTTATGTTCATGCTGAGCCCTTTGGTTGTATTCTTAGAACTTAGAAACATAAATATGAGACACATAGTTTCTTTATGACATAGTTTAGTTAATTTTATTGCATTTATTTAAATGTGAAGGAAACTAATCTGCATTTGGTCAATTGTGGTTGTGAATATCAACTTCCCGACAAATTTGAATGTATGTAAGTACTTAAAACCGAAAATTGGTTTAAACCAAAAACTGGTTCCAAGGAACTGAAGTTGATATTCGAAGCCGTGTGACACGAAAATGGGCATTTATTTCACATTCCATTTTGATTTATGCAATAACGTCTAGTCTTTTTATGAATTAGCAAATTGACTATCATTTTTAGAGTCATTGTCGCAATGGATTACTCATCAGACGTCAGCTACAAATTAGTCTAGCGAAGAGGGCGAATTCTGTTTACCTCGATTTGAAATTTTCATTATCAGAATTTGCGACACTAGTGATTTCTACTATTGAAAATTCACGAAATTAGTGATTATTTCAATTGAAAATTTGCAAAATTAGTGATTTGTGCAATTTGAAATTTTCTTAATCACTAACGTTTGTAATACGTAATGTAGTGATTCGGTCGTCGCCCTCTTTGTATTTAATTTCACTAGTGAAATTTAGTACATACTTAGAGATGAATGATTATTGTGCGAAATAAGCAAACATTTACATTCACTTCGATGGGGAGGTTATGTTCGTAACATGACATTAATATCCGAAGGGTAGAATCGTCCTTGAATTTCTACCAGACTTTAGTTTCTACTAAATACACTGTACATTAGAGTCATCGAAACAGTCTTTCATAAAAAAGTAATTTCAAGCACACCAATTTAGTGTAAACTTTCATTGTACAGGTTTAGCCAGATTGAGTACAAATTTAACGAGATCGAGTACAGATTTAACCAGATCAAGTACAGATTTAACCAGATCGAGTACAGTTTTAATCAGATCGAATGCACATTTAGCTAGATCAAGTACAGATTTAGTCAGATCGAGTACAGATTTAGCCAGATCGAGTACAGATTTAGCCAGATCGAATATAGATAAAGATACGCTCGATTCGTTATTTACATAATGTACAATCACTTGGGGAGTCATGAAGGTAGAAAATAAAAATATGTATTGTGTGTACTGTCGCGTTAGTGAATCAGAAATAAAAGCTTAGTTCGGCTTCACGATGTAGACGTCTACGTTCTGAAAAAAAAATGTTTCACACAATACTTTTGCATTATATTAAATTGAATTAAGCTGATAAAGACAATTATTTTGAGGTTCAAAAGGAGAAATTATTCTATCAGTCAGTTTGAGTAGTTTTCGAGGTCGTACGCTACCGTTATCATAAATTTCTAACACAAAACTTTAGCATTTACCTGCATCCCTATGCCAAATATTATTTATTTATTAACATTCGCTACGCCTTACAATATAAATCACACTTATTGTTTTTAACATCAAATCGTGAACCTATCTAGCAATGACTTTGTACTTTATATGTATTCTATAAAAATAAGAAGCATGTAGTTGTTCTTCGAGTTTAAAATTTTGGCTGTTTCTTAAAATACAAATTTGCAGGTGATTTGCACATAGAAGCGCTGAGTGAGTCGGCTCGAGGCAATTTCGCTTGCATTTCACGGATAAATTTACCTTCTGTCTCGTAATTTTGGGAAATTGTTGGCGAAATTCATAATTCTCTATTATTTCAAATATTGATGCAATCAAATGCTGATATCAAGGTTGTGTCTATAGTCACTTTGGACAAACTAGTACTATGAAATTAAACAATTACTGAAAAGTGAAACAATTAAGTGAAATTTAATAACTAAATAAAAGTAAACAATAGCTAAATAAATTTAAACAATAAATAAATAAAGAAATTATCTGTTTGTCCATTTGCTCATTCCGGTTGTGCTTAAACGGTAAAAGTTTCTTTTGGAAACGTTTAAATCCCTGCTGTGATAGAAATCTTGCCAATAAGTAATATTGCGTGCCAACTGTTCATCGCTGCCCCATACAAGTGTGTCGCAGCATTAAGCAATGACTTGAATTTAGCAATATTCTTGACCAAATAAATAGGTATGAGCCGGGAATGGAGCAGATTGCCCCGGGTTTGACAAAATGTGCTGATCGATTCCGACGCACAAAGTGAATGTTTTAGTGAATTTAGTGATCACGATTCACTTGGAGACAAATTGGATTCTTAGATGAATTAAAGTAGTTCGTGAACTTTCATATCTCTTTCATAGGTGTAGGTACCTGCAACTTAATTTCGTTCGATTAGGTTTTCCGTTACGATTACAATATAACTAAATTTAGTACTTTGCACTAAGCTAAACAATGTGTGCAATCAAATTAACGGCTTTCAGTACTAGTTTTCGTAATGCAATGTAAACACCTGATATCTGCCTCCTCATATTAATAGTATTTTATTTTTTTACTCGCAATCTACAGTATGTAAGAGTGTTTAGCTGCCAGTAGGCAGAGCAATGACATTAACTAAATACTCTTATTTACAGTATTTTTATATATTTTTTAAATTTCTTCATTTTGTTTGTAGATTTTGTCTTAAATTTTGACTCAATTTTTTTTAATGTTCTCCCCCTTTTTTTCAAAATGTTTTCTTCATTTTTTTTACATTTAATTTTTTTTATAATTAATTTTTTTTTACACTTAATTTTTTTTAGATTTCCTAAATTTCTTTAAAAAATTTTCTTGTTTTTCTTTAAATTAAAGTAACAATTTGAATGCCAGGAAAGTTGTCCCCACATCCTGCAGCGCTTGTTTGACAAAGTAATTTAACTTAAAATAATTATCTTGGCAATACAATAATAAAAAAGACGCAAACGAGAGGCTTTAGTCAATTACTATGACGAGGTTACATATCTTAAATGACATGCAATAATAACGTGTTTTATGGATGTTGCCCTTAAGCTCAATTCTGCAAATCGAAGCATCATGTGTTATAGCAGAGCAATTCTGCGAAGTTAGCTTTGAATGAATTTATGTACCCTTTGAGGACACCGCAATCGGCACCTTAAATTTAAAGCTCGCATCTGCCCTGAATTATTACGACATTCAATTAACTTGAAAACTTCAGTTTAAGCAGCGTTAAACGTTTTGAATGTTCAATTTTGCGGCTCTAAATTAATGCAAACTAATTAATCTAATAGTTTAATTCAAAAATTGATTGAATTAAGTAAGTTTTGCAACTTTTAAAGGCACAAGTATGTGAAGAAGATTCTAACAAACTAAACAATTGAATCAACATTTGTTCAGAAAAGGTTGAGACAAACCTGAATGTAAATACTGTTTATTTGTTTAACCCTAACTCTAACGAATTGCGGGCATTTGTGAATTAAACGTTAAACTGGTAGCGCTTGATCATAAAGTGATATTGTTTACAGAACTTCTGGTTTAGCAGCTTTGTTACGAAAAGAGATTGTATTTTACATTTTGTAAGACATTGTACATTCTACATGTAAATAACTGTCCTTTCAGTAAGTGTAATTATTTTACGAGGTAAATTGTTATTTTTATTATTATTGATTGTAACTGTAAATTCAGGTTTACTATGATTATCCTGTAGATTTTTGTTGATTCCTTTTAGATTATATATTTTAAATTATTACACATAAAATGTGTTGTAGGCATTGATTGGTATGTGTGGTACTATAAGCAATTTTAAATATACAATATAAATACAGAGGAGTTTTTCTTTCACGGTTTATTTTCTAGAAATAGTTACAGAATTTTTACATATAAAAAAATTAAGGTATTCACGAAGCCTACCGTTTATAGCTCGTCTTTCTCATCTAAATCCACGTCTGACAAGTCGATGTCCTCTTCCTGTGGAAGCTCGCCATCCTTGCCATCCCAAGGTTCAGTCTTAACAATTTTTGGAAGAGTCGCGCCTTTAACTGGAGCTGTGTTGCCTCTACCGTAGGATAAATCTCTGTAAAAGAATTCTAACTTTAGTTGAGCTAGTCTTCTAGAAGTATGTAAACAAATGGTGGTTTTCATCGAGTGTTACAAAGGAATACAATTAACTTATTTGGAATCAAAACCAATATTCAGAAGATCATATTAAGTCAAATAAAGCAATAAAAGTGAAAAAAACTTTTGTTTTACAGGTAAGTTTGTAACAAAGTGTTTTTCATTTTTATAATTAACTAGCAGACCCGTCGTTCTTCGATTGACACTTTGAGTGCATGGTTTTTTTAAAGGGGCAAGAGTGTAGTGTACATGATAGAAGTAGAAAGAGAGGCAAAGACATTGTTTGAATGAGAAGAATATTTTTTCTTTTTTTTTAATTGATTACATATTTATTTTCCTCGTCTTTTCTATTTCTTTATCGTTTCGCCCCGTCTCGTCCCGTCCCGTACCATTCCTGTATTTTAATTTAATTTTATTTTTACTTTTCTTTATTTCAAGATATTTCATTTCCCTTTCCTTTCTCGTTTCCGGTTCAATCTCCATTCCCAAACTAATTTCCCGTACTATACCGTACCCATTCCTTATTTAATTCTAATTTATTTTATATAGTTTAATTTTATTTTACTTTAGTTTCCTTCCCGCCATCGTTTCCAGTTCAGTTATCGTTCGTGTTCTAGTACCAGTACACATTCCCTATTTTATTTCAATTTATGTCTAATTTATTTTATTTAGTTTAATTTTT
Source organism: Quadriops clusia (assembly GCA_033557875.1). Lineage (NCBI taxonomy): Eukaryota > Metazoa > Arthropoda > Insecta > Coleoptera > Hydrophilidae > Quadriops > Quadriops clusia. The sequence goes on from JAWQRP010000540.1 coordinate 24,306, forward strand.
TGATACATTGTTTTTCTTTCCGTCATCTTTCCCGGTTCAGTCCCCGTTCCCGTTCTAGTTTTAATTCAACTGCCTATCCCCTATTTTATTTTAACTTAATTCTAATTTGTTTTATTTTGTTTAATTTTATTTTACTTTATTCTCCTTGCCGTCATCGTTCCTGTTTCAGTTCTCGTTTCCGTTTAAGTTAAAGTCCCGTACCCTTTTCATATTTTATTTTAATTTAATTCTAATTTATTTTATTTAGTTTCATTTTATTTTACTTCATTTTCCCTCCCGTCCTCGTTCCTGTTTCAATTCCCGTTTCCGTTTAAATGAAAGTCCCGTACCCTTTCCTTATTTTATTTTAATTTAATTACAATTTATTTTATTTAACTTCTTTTTATTTTACACTATTTTCCTTCCCGTCCTCGTGGATATTTCAATTCTCGTTTCCGTTTAAGTTAAAGTCCCGTACCCTTTTCATATTTTATTTTAATTTAATTCTAATTTATTTTATTTCGTTTCATTTTATTTTACTTCATTTTCCCTCCCGTCCTCGTTCCTGTTTCAATTCCCGTTTCCGTTTAAATTAAAGACTCGTACCCTTTCCTTATTTTATTTTAAGTTAATTCTAATTTGTTTTATTTAGTTTCATTTTATGTTATTTTATTTTTCTTTTCGCCATCGTTCCCGGTTCAGTCCCCGTTCCCGTTCTAGTTTCAAATCCATTACCCATCTCCTATTTTATTTTAATTTAATTCTAATTTATTTCATTTAGCTTAATTCTGATTTATTATATTTAGTTTAATTTTATTTTAATTTCCTTCCCGTCCTCGTTCCCGGTTCAATCCCAGTACCCGCCCATTTCGGTAATTTATTTCATTGTATTCCATTTTAATGTGACTTCCAGACGTCCGTGCTTGAACTTTGACAATTATTTAACTTAAAAATTCTTCTTCTTCTTAGTTCCCTAACATAGGGTCGGTTCCTGCCCGTTTGAATTATTTAGCCATCTGGTACTAAGTACAAATTTTAAATATTGATTTTTAATTTTTTGACAAATTCGTTCAGTAAACGGAAACTGGCTAGTGGTGGAAAAAAATGTTAATTTATGTTCATGACCTTTTGTATTTCTTCATAAATTATTTTTCATTTTCTGTATTTTGGACTGTGGAATAAAGATGTCTAGTCTGCCTAACATTTCGATTTTATTATAAAATCTTCTTCAAGGGGTTAAAAGGTAAAGACGACAAATTTGAACAATCCAACCTTGCATACAAAATTACTGATTAAATTGCACGAGTTCGTGAGGCGATACCATACGTTTTGAATAGAATTTCTCAATAAAAAAATTCGTTATAAAGAAACAACAGAGATTTGCACAGTCATCACAAAACATTGCAAAAGAAAATTTTGAAAATGTTTAAATTTTAAAAGAAGAAAGTAATTGGTATCAAAAATGATTTTAGAATCTTTGAGTATCAAATATGAAAACTTTTCAATAAATTAAAAAAAAGAAAGTAATAATATTACTAAAATCTATAACCAAAGTATTAAAAATGCTAAAATATGTAACATTTATATGAATATAAATAAAAATGTTTATTCTTTAAGTGAAGCTTATTTTTATGCTATATATGTCAAAACTACATAAATAAAAAAAGGAACATAACTTATCAATCAATCACACAATAGGAAATTTCAAGTGGCTAATACAGGGCGGAAGCGGCTAATGTAGGCACCACACAGACTGATAAAAACTAAAATCGCTTGCACAAAATCTAGTCTCCCTATAGAACGAGTACAGTTTTTTGTGCACACGATTCTGGTTTCTGTACTACCTAGTGGCGATGAGACAATTAAAAAATAAGAAGAAGACGTAATTGTCTGACTATCCGTCAATCTGACGTTTTAATGCACTGAAAGCTGTCTCTTTGGGGCCGGGCTTATCGAAGCTATCTGGGGCCCTCGTGCTAGTCAAAATAGCTGCGACCCTCCCTCTGACATGTCCGCAAACGGGTAAAACCTTAATTGTGCTATATATCGTTATTCAAGGATGAGTTTCACAATATGTTGCGTTTTCCTATATGATCCACAACTATCCCAAATTCATCTTGTTTTCACTTTTCGACTTGCTGACTCTAGAATACATAAATGTTAGTTTTTACAATACCCATAGTTACCATTTCTCAAATTTTATACGCAGTCTAAAGAAACAAAGAGCGGCCCGCAGATTCTACG
>JAWQRP010000541.1:0-26525 GCA_033557875.1 Quadriops clusia
ACAGCTGAGTTCATTGAACAAGTGGTAGAGTTAAATTGTTAAAGCGCCTAAATTTTAGATTTATGTACAGTGCCGTTGGGGGTGGCTTTTTAAATGTCGATTTTGGTGATTATGTAAGATTATGGACTGTAAATCTAAAGTGTCAGTGATAGTCAGTGTTGAATTGAATGTGATTTGAGTGCAACATTAATATGCTGCACTTTACAAAATGTCTAGACAAGTTAGTCAAAAATAGAGACATTCGTCTAATAATACGAAAAAGAGTACTTATCGCAATATCAAACCGATCTGAGACATCCCTGAAACTACTAGTTTAGTGTCGGTTGAAACATAAAAAAAATTGAACCTACAAAATATTATAAAATGGCAATAAATAGGAAACATCATATTATGTGGGATCATTTTATTATACCAAAGGTAAACTATCTTACCTGATCTATGGCCGACAACTTTACGAAGCAACCATACTAGTGGAAATAATATTGCCTACCTTCGAAATTTTCTGCTATTTGAATACAAACGGCTCTGCTTACGCGACAATGTTCAAAATAAACATTTTCATCATATTGAGGGACCGCTATTTCTACGCTCAAATTGTTCATATTTATTTTATGGTAATTGTATTAACAAGAGCTAAACTGCTCGTAAATACGTTTAGTAGGTAAACTTTCGTGACTTTTATAATTTAGTCTTCTTAACAATAATTTCGGCTTACCCAAAAAGTTCTCATTTTTTTGTCTTGGCGGTTGAGAGAGCTCCTCTAAATCTTCATCGTTTGAAGATAAGGTCGATGCATCTGAGTGATCAGAATAATCAAAATCACTCATTTCATTTTAATAACCTTAAAAGATATCTATAGTTAACGTCGGGTTTTTCTAACATAACCTCTCTTCTGGTGATCATAATGAACAATATATATATATTACTTACTGCGCAGTCGCAGTTAGTTCCTAATTGATCCTGACACTATGATAAAACAAACCTATAGATTCATTTTAGCAAAATCCCATTGCACAAACCGATAAATTAAATAATAACATCCGAATAGGAATAGGAATAGAAGAATGAATCAACTTTAATAGACTAATACTTTCCAACGGCAGGAACCTAACAGTACACCAAGTTCATAATCAAGATTCTTAATACAAATTTATACAACTATTAACCTGAACAAGAAGTCATTGCTTTGTTTATTTTATTATTATTACTTACAAGTCGACCATTAGATACACGAGAAATAAATGGCCAGCGGAGCTGTTATAAAATATTGAAAACATAATTTCCTTCAATTGCTCTAACCAACAATCCGTTTGGATTAGTCTACCTCCGTCTAATGTTCTAATGGATTTTTCATGAAGATAAACGACAAACTAAGTGGCCCAGCGAGCGCGGCGGTTACCTTGCAGCAAATTACTAAATTTATTTTAGATACTGCAAATACTATAAAACTTTTTCTTTGCGGCTATTCCGCTTTGCCTTTATGGCAATTCGGCTCGCTTCGCAGAAAGTGCCGTTTTCTATTTTGTTTTTGCAATCAAGAGGTCTTCGGCTAGCTTTTCTGTTCGTATAAGCGCCGAGTTATAGTGCGTGAAAATTTATGTCCTCGCTATCAAACCGCAAAACATTGCCATAAAATCTTCTATAGCCTCTCGTTGCAGTATATGCACTTCGCAATAAAAAATTTATGCTAAAAAATTAATGCTAAAAAATTAATATCTAAGAGAACTAAAAGAAAATGATGTTGAATGTTGTAAAGGAAAATTAGAATAGGAATAACTGAAAAGTTATGTCCGTACCTTTAAGTACCTCTTTAAGCACCAATTATTTTAATCGGCACGTAGCCGATCCCATTCTCGGGCTTTTAACAGATAAAGCCGATTAAAAATTAACCGGCGAGAATTTTTATTGTCTCCATAGAAGGAATTTGTTGATGAGACCGTCGGTCTCTTAATTAAATTAACGGTGCAAAGAGCAAAATCTGATAAAAAAGAGCCTGAATTTCCTCCTTGTGTTTCCCTTTCGCATGTGACGGCTTTTATTGAGAAGGTTATCACGCGCTTTATCGGACGGAAATTATATTTTTACCTATAAGCGTTTAATGTCAATAAATTAATTGCATGCCAGCGCCCATATAAAAAATACATAAACTCCAGTTTACCGCGAAGAAGGAGATTAATATATCGAGAAATTTCCTGTAAGCACAGGAACTCTTAAAGGCTAAATTACTCGAGATTTTAAATTATTGTTTTGTGTCGTAATGAGTTGGTAACGATCAAGTTTACTTGTATTTGTACGCATTACGACGCACAGTGATTCGGTACGACCGAATAAATGGCCAAAACTTTGGCTTTAGGAATAACAGTTTTAAATTTGTTATTTTCTCATGGAATGAAAGCAAATAACATATTATTAATAAGTAAAATATTTTTATTTTCTAGCTTTGTTTTGAAGTGTTTACTATTAAGTACAGTGGCGATACAGGTTGAAATAAAACTGTCTAAAATGGAGATTTTGGCCAAATATTTAGACATTCTAGAGCACTGTGCAGTGTGTCGTACAATATTGAAAGCGGTTAGAATAAATTGAACGTGACAATGGTAATAACAAACAATAAATAATAAACAGTAAATAATAAACAGTAAATAATAAACAATAAATTATAAACAATAAATTATAAACAATAAATAATAAATATTAATAGTAATAGAAACATTTAATAGCGAGGATGATACTCTACCGTACGAAGTGCACAGCAATAGAAAGTATCCGAACACATCAAAGTGATTAATGCTCCGCATTTTGCTGTTAAACCCTGTTAACCAGTTAAGCAATCGATGATTGTTAAATTTCTATTTGATAAAAGGTATCCTTTCATTCGCTCGAATCGTGACGATCGGAATCAATGAATCACATGTTGAAGGAAGTAATAGCACGAATTTTGTGATATAGAATTCCTTTCGCACATTTTAAGAGTTTGCGTTTTTTCGCTAACAACGGTTTTAACAATAACAATGATTTTACCACGAAAAGTGGTTTTACGTTCTCTGTGCTTTTTCTCTTGTGATTCGTGCGAACCTTATTCTCTTTCGTGTTTCTGAAGGTAATCAAAATAATTCTGCAGAAAAAAGTATTTATTATGAACACTTGTTGAAACACCCTGTACAGTTAACGAAATGTTGATGAACTTTAAAAGTGGGTAATTTTGGAGTACGAAGTACTGGCAGGATATGAGTAATATCACATATACGTTGTAATATCACATATACGTTTTAACACAGAGGTTGTAATATCACGTACTTATACGTTGTATATAATATCTATGGTACTCACTGGTAAGATTTTCGTACCTGCCCTGTCATCATCATATTCGTACAAAGTCAATGTTCGTGAAAAATTCCGAGTAGTTACTTAAAATAACGACTACTTCGAATAAAGTGCACAATTTCGTCCAGCGTCCAAGGCAATTAGTTCGACCAAGATGAATTATGTTTTTAAACTTTGGTACTGTGACTTAAGTGCAAGGTTTATTAGTAATCGACGAAATGATACATTCGCACTGAATAACTGAATTAAAATTCTGACAAAATATGTCTTTTACATTAATTTACTGTCCTAAAATTTATTAAATGTTTATGTTGGTATATATAAAATGATTATTTCACAGAATAATAATAATAAGATTTTAAAGAGAATGGTTTACTTTACAACTCAAACTCATTTACAAGTTTTATGCAAAACATTAAGTCATAACTTTAATACATCTTAAATTTGAACAAGATTTATTACACCGTAGAAAAGAAATAACTGTTTCGTTTCTTGCCTCAAATTTATTATGTACATATTTACATACATCAAGATTAACAGTAGTTGCCGCTGTACATCATTTTGAATGAGATTCTTATACTTATAACTCATCTCTTCGTTAATTTGAACTTCTTTCCGTTTAATATAAGTATATTCTAATACGATACAAATTTTAATGTAATAAATATTATAATTTAATAATTATTATCCAGTTTTTCGTTTCAAGTCCATTGCCATTGCCACCAGCACAGCAATCGCGTTAGTTTGAACTCGAGACGGCAGATTGCGCGCATTGATTGTTCTTTTCCTTATTGCTACGTAAACTGGTAATTACTCATGTAATTTAGCGCTTCAAAATTAAACTTTTACTGCAAGTCGTTGAGACAGCTACCGTTAGCTAGATGCAAACCCTATAGCATTCAATAGCGCCTATTACTATAACAAACTATTACTATAATAAACTATTACTATAACAATCTATCGTTATAACAAACTATTACTATAAAAAACTATCGCTATAACAAATTATCGCTATAACAAACTATCATTATAACGAACCTTCTTCAATTGTCGTTTGGATTTAACTAAGTTTTTTAGTTAAGTATTGTTACGTACGATGCATGTCTACTACAAGCAAACCATGAATAATTAGTAGAAATTGAATTTTAGAAGAAGTACTGGCAAGAAACGAGAGCACCAAGCATGACGATAATCCTTTCTGGGCTAGTCACATAAGGCTCTAATGCCTTGTTTGTACCAATACTTCTCTTCAATTAACAATTTAATGATGCTTGAAAGAATACATCCTTGAACCCGTCGTTCGGATGGGCTCGTCATTTTTTGAGTAACCTTCTAGAAAGTCAAACGATCCTCAAACTAGGACGTATACGTGTGCTATTAAACATCAAGTAAAAGGCGCAATAGTCCATTTCTTTTTATTTGTGGAATTAATGGATCAATTTAGTCTATTAATCCAGCAATCTTTAGTACGGCAATCTTTGAGAGTCGTCGCTTTGAGAGGATGTCTGTTATTCACGTTTCGACTTTTGTTCATTTTTAATGTGTGTGCCCCTCGACCTACACACGTATAAAATAGCAGACAATTTAATAATGTAAATGATCTTCGGCGTAAATTGCATTTAAATATTCACTTAAGAAAGTGTACGAATAATAAATATTGGCTATAACCATAAAGTTATTTGTAATATTTTACGGCTAGTCAGCACAATATTCATTAAGTGCTCGGTAACTCCATCACTTTCCAATCTTTTAATTAATTTCCCCGAGATGAGTAACTCTATGTAAGATTCGCGTACGTGCCTAACATTCGTAAAAATAGTAAATTAACTGTCTTCTCTGAGAATTCTTTCATAAAATTTCCTTTATAAAATTTCTTTTATAAAATTACTTTTATAAAATTTCTTTTATAAAATTACTTTTATAAAATTACTTTAATAAAATTTCTTTTATAAAATTTCTTTTCCAAAATTACTTTTATAAAATTACTTTAATAAAATTTCTTTTATAAAATTTCTTTTACAAAATTACTTTTATAAAATTACTTTAATAAAATTTCTTTTATAAAATTTCTTTTACAAAATTACTTTTATAAAATTACTTTAATAAAATTTCTTTTATAAAATTTCTTTTATAAAATTACTTTTATAAAATTACTTTAATAAAATTTCTTTTATAAAATTTCTTTTACAAAATTACTTTTATAAAATTTCTTTTACAAAATTTCTTTTATAAAATTTCTTTTATAAAATTTGTTTTACAAAATTTCTTTTATAACGTTAAAAAATGACCCATTCAACGTGCGTATTTTGAGACATTAGCCAAATAATGTTTTACACGAGCGGCGTTATTTATTTCTCATCAAGCTAACGCTTCTAAATTACGTCGCTGTACAGTATTTCGAGGTTCATTCATCACTTTTTGCCCAACATGATTTTAATGTGGGAGAAAGGATTTAATATACATTATACGATGAATACACTATGCGATGTATACATACATTATGCCATGTATATATTATACGATGTGTGTATTTACATTGAATAAATGATACTATCGTAAGTAGTATATTCAGAAAAAAGTTAAATATTAGTCAGTAATGTACGCACGTAAAATTTCATTTCATGTTTTCAAAAACATGTTAGAAATATGTTACCCGATTTTTTTCCAATTTATAGCCATTTAAAGCTTATAACCATTTAAAGCATAAGCAGCCCAAAACGCAAAAATTAATAAGCTAGTTTTAATTTACGTCGAATATATGCGAGAAGAAGCACGAAATTAACACTAATTAGCATCTGAAGACACGTGGAAGGAAGCGCTTAATGACCACCGATTAAACATTAGCCGAGGTATTTGATTGGAACGAGTCGGCACAGCTTTATGGCCAAAAGTGTGTTGGGCATAAATTTAAAAAAAGCATAAATAAAAGCATAAATTTAAAAAGGCATAAATTCTAAATTAATCGCCTTCCTTTAATAAAAGAAAAATGCTGTCACTGATCGAGTGGTGCGGATGAGGAAACTGTTGTTTATTTATGCTCCTTGCGGAATGCGCTAGAGAACGATGAACTATTAAATTAAACAAATAAATAAAATTTTATTGAGTGAATATATTTCCCTTTTTGCTTCAGAGTCGGAACTTACAAATTTTCTTTTTAAAACTTTTACAGTTGAACATTTCACAAAGCTTTGTCTTATCAATGTATCATTGTATAATTTAGTAAGTTAGTTTTTAAACTAAACAAGGGCGAAGATGTATAACTGAATAAAAACTAAATAAAATATCAAAAAGCAACAAAGTTTAATACTAAATAAAATATAATAATAATAATATAATAAAATTTTAAGAATATTTTATTAAAAAAACGATCTAAGATTACCCAGGAAATTTAAACTAAAATCAAATAACGTGTCAAGACGACAAGAAAAACAAAATTAAAGATTAATTGCAAAGAGAAATCCGCATAAATACTGATCTAAATGACCAAATGATCATATGTGCAATTATTAGATATTCTGTTTGTACATACGTTTACCATTTTTCGTCATGGATTTGAATCTATTCAAGCTTCTAAACTAGCACATGTCGTTGCTGATTAAATTGAAAATTGAGCAAATAATTCATTTAGCTAAGATATCCGACAATGTAAGTACGCGACAATTAATTGCACTTCTTGGACATTTTGCCACTTGTGTGATTTAATCACAGATTAATAGAACAGAACCATTTATTTAAAGAGACTTATTTAAGGAGACTTATTTAAAGAGACTTATTTAAAGAGACTTATTTAAAGAGACTTATTTAAAGAGACTTATTTAAAGAGATTTATTTAAAGAGACCTTATCAGCCGAATGAAATATCGACAAATCCAACTCACTCATATTTAATATGTAAAGATATTACATTGTACGTACACGTACAGGATTATCTTGTTTTCTATTAAGCCACCCAGGCTATAAGGAAAAATCTAAATGGATATCTTGTAAAATAATAGTCTTCGACAAGATAAATAGCCGGGGTTCTCACAGTATTTATAAAGCTATAATTCAGTATGCCGCAGAGCAGAGGCTGTGTGTGTTCAACATGAGAAAATAAACACAAAGCTGTATAATATGTAAATGATACGAGAAAGTACAAAACTACTTTTGATTATATGTACTTGTTCATTTTTCTAGCGCAATGTCGTTGCAAAACGTGTTGATCTCTTAAAAACATTCTAGTTAGGATCATACTTTATCTGTGATCATACGTAATAATGGGAATAATATAGAATGCGGATGTGATTTTAGCCAAAAAAGTATATAATGTATCAAAAGATTTTTGAATATCTTGAATTGAGTATTTTTGCTTAATTTAAGAAATAATTATTTAGTTCAAGATTAATTTGGCAAGAAAATATTTTCTCTCGACACAAGAATACGTTTCTGTCAGTGTATGATAAACTAACATCCCACTGAGACTGAGACAGATCTGATCGTCTTTAAATAGTAAATCAAGGTAACCGAAGTTTACTACGAGCGGCAGATTAATATTTTTATACTTACAAAATTAATTATGGCGATTTTTTGAAACGTCTCTTTTTCTAAGGGGATACCGTTTGTTAGTTTTGTCAGTGGTTAAGAAGTGTACTTCTTACTTATACTTATAAGTACTATATAAAAAAGGAATGATCCACTTTTTATTTATAAATTGAATGATTCAAAACTACGTTATATTTAGTGAAACGTTTCGGCTTTTGTCGGCGAAGACTCTCCATTGCCCATCGCTATACTCTCGTAGTAGTGTCTATAAAATGCAGACGCACCTTTAAATTAACATATTCCGAACAACGGAACGGCGCACGAAAGGAATTTAGAACAATGGATAAAATACAAAACGCATTAAATTAAAAACCATAATAGGCTAGCGATTAATTGTCAGGCACACCTTCGCTCGTTTCTTGGGGCAAATAGCGCCGGCTAGGGTAGAATCGAACGTATTTTGCAAATCCACTTTCTAAACGGCTTTGTGCTCCGCAAATGAACATAACGAACGAGCCCAAAAATGCTCAAGGTTCGGTCTCCTCGGGTAAATTGTTTTCAGGCTCGCAATTAATCAAAAGCTTAAATTATTATTGTCTCGAGTTTGCTTTTTAACAATTCGAGAAGAATGAAGATTTGCGTGTGCGAATTCAATTCGAACGGGATAGGATATGATTTATTACTCCGAGTGTAAATCCCCGGGTAGAGGTAGATACCTCGTAACCACAGGTTAATGGCGAATATTACAAAGTGTTTAGATTCGCTTTCGCCAAACCAAATACATGTTTCATTACTGCTTGCTATCTGGGGTACATTGAGAATCAGTTGGAAGGTTAATTTATTATCCAAGACGTTCACTGAACCAATTTTGACAGATATTTCACTAATATTTGTTACTTTCAATTATATAAAAAACTCTATGCAAAGTTTGAAGTCAATCAGTTGAAGCTAAATAGTGAACAGTTACATTTTACTGAAACGTGACCAAACACTGCTGAGAATCATCAATACGTTCTTGTTTTCGGTCAACAGTGAGCAAACGCGGCACCCACTTTGAACAGACCTTTCTCATAGTCAAATGCTCATGCAATATAAAGCCGACACGTTCTTTTGGTATCTTTACAAAGTCAGCTAACTCACGCAACTTCACTTTTCGATTATTCAAAACGATTTTGTGGATTTTTTTGATATTTTCTGGTGTTACCGCCTCATTTGGACGTCCACTGCGTTCTGTATCATCGGTGTCTCTACGACCACTTTTGAAGTCAGCAAACCAACGTTTTATTGTTGTTTCTGATGGAGCAGAGCCCTGATAACACTTTTCAAGCCATTGCTTCGCTTGAACGGTATTTTTTCCCATCAAGAAGCAGTGTAAAATTAAAACACGAAATTGTTTTTGATCCATTGTTTTGAAAATAACAAAAGTAGTGTCACTCAGCACAATAACTCACAAACTTATGAGTAGAATATCATGAAATTTTAACAGCTTTCCTTTGAAGGTTAGTACTAACTGAAAAAGCAGTGAATGCAATAAGACTAGCGCCATCTATGTGTTAGGCCCGGGACTTTTCAATCCATGTGTTATGTCTTTAACTAAACATTTATTAAATCATGGTTTATTTATTTAATTTGACCTATACTTAATAAAAGAAATAAATCTAATGCTAAACTTCTATTAAAACTTATTTCTTTATTTACTCCTTCTTCAATACAGGTGAGCTAATGGAATGTCTAGAACCTTCGACGACAAGCTTACAGAAGACTAACCTCCAAGTAACCCTTGACATTCTATGCCTAACTTTACCAACAGACGTTCAAAACGTCATAACAGATTATTCGAATAAAGGGCTGAGAACGACGTCCTTTTGTTCCGATGGATTCCAGCCAAGCATCGGGGGAAGTTCTCTCTCCGAAGGTAGCTTTAATTCCGATTTTAAAGAACAAGAGCCGCTCTTGTACATTCCCGAACTGCAAAGAAGTGCCATTAATACCTTGCGGGAGGAAATAAAGTGGCTTCTGAAGGATGAAATAGCAACTTCTTTGCTCGACATCGAGCCTGTTACTTCTACATCGTTAAATTACGTGATAAAACATGTCTCGGAGAGTATGTCGAGGAATTCATGTCTCTTGGACATAATTGACTTGAACTTTGTGTATGGATCAACCCACAGTTACGACAAGTTTGTGCAGGAATTTTCCCATATATCGATTCCTCAGTACAAGCTGGTGAAGGAAGGCGAACTGTATTACTTAGCGAAAAGTAAGGAGGTGAGCAAATTTGAAAAACGGGAGACCACATCGATAATGTCTTCCAGCGGGTATGAAAATTTCTTTTTTGAAGACGTTAACCCGTATATTTTCCCTGAAGAGCGTAAGATTGACTCCATAGACGTTGAGAGTATGGACATGAAGAGCGACGATGTGTTCTCGAAAAATGATGAATTTACTTCCCAAAGCGACATATCGAGTGTCCAGGGTAGCATTCTAGGAACGGATGGTGGATATGATGAAGATGTTAGTGAGTGCGAGGAAGATTTTGACTGGTTAATTGACTTGAACAACAAGAGGGCAAATCTACCCAACTTTTGGTTGATAATGCAAATCGACCAAGATGCTGTTACCATATACTTTCATTGTAGATTTCTTGAATTGCACACGACTCATGTAGGGGTGTACCTTGGAGTGCAAAGAGCTATTTGTGATGCTATTAAAGATATTTGCAAGAAAGTTAATCAGTCTTTATTGTTACAATCTCTCCATGATACACGGATTTGTGATCATTTGTTGGAAACTGATGACAGCTTTAGCGAATGGTCTAATGAGGCTGCTAGTCCAACGAGAAATACTTCATTTTCGAGACTGAAAAGCATGGACGGTAAGTGTGTTTTATTTACTATCAAGTTTTTTTTTGTAACATTTACTTATTCTATATACACATGTATATAAATATATATGTTAGCGTTAAAATGAAGAAACCAGATAATCTACAGATTAACTAGTTAATGTATGGATTACCTATACAAATCAGTTCAAGTGTAAAATTGAGTCTATTTTTCATATTACCTACGTAATTTGCAAGTAAATTTTTAATTTTATCTTGTACTATCGTGTGTGCTTGCGTTGCAATGAATAAAGTAATGGTTTTAATTGAAAAAGGAAACAGTAGCAGCGGTGGTTATAAAGAAACATAAATATTGCAGATGAGAAGACACTGCTAGTAGAGCTCTAGCTACAAGAAAGAGACCGGCTAGGTCACGCATCTTCCATAAGACTCCATGTAAAATTGACGACGTAGTCAGCCTCTTCTCTCGTGATGAGAACCATACTGTTACTGAGCTAATTTTGCGTGGTTTTGAGTTGTAATGCGGAGTTATATAGCATAGTAGAGTGAAGTTAGAGACATTAAGTAGAGTTTAAAACTTATATATCCTCACACTTTAACTTGCTAAAATCGGGATTCTGCAGATTACCTAGTTAATGTGCAAATTAACGATAACATGTATAAAACAAAGAATCAAAATGGTTTCAAATTATTTTTAATCATTTTTGTTTTAGAAATAAGTGATGAAGCAGAACCGTATCCCCCAGCTCTAATGGAAGCTTCCCTTAAGTTTAAAGCCGGTTATTTTAGCTGCCGAATCGTTTGGGAAACTCACTTTGTGCTCCATCCAAGGCTGAAGACTGGGCCAGGAAAATCAGGAATATCCATTGGAATAATCGCATTAAAGTCTGTCTTGGATAAATTTTTTGTTTCCAACCGCAAGAATATGTTTGTTTACCAAGACAACAACTCAAATGTCTTTTACCTACGGCTGCATGAAAATTTACAAAGTATTTACAAAGGCCAGTTTAAATCAGTTGAGTTTGAAAACTCTTTGGTTTCAAGGAGCCCTTCAATAGCATCCCTACCAATAGGACCAAGGAACAATTTAACGAAATCCGATCATAGCATATCATCATCTAATGTAAGTATTCAAAAATTTACTAACACGTATAATATTTGGAATCTAATGACAATAGAGAATACATTCGGTGTAGATATTGATAGAGATGAGGTCGGTTTTCTTCCATATATTTTCTATAATTATATAGGGACTATTCGGTATTCTCTCCTACTCTTTCTTCCTTAAATTTATATTTAATTTTTGTTTAATTTAATACAAATTGTTCTAGTCTGAACTACGACCAAGAGTTCGGTCATTTGGAGAAAAGGAAACAAAAGATGGTCCTTATGAAGACACAATAATTCTGCGAGTGCACGGAATCACTGAAGCTGGAAAGGATGTTCGATGTGACTTAGTCCAGGTTTTGCAAAACAGATTAGACGATGCTGTTTTAGAATTTTTATCTGTTATGTTGGCTAGAAATGTGATGTGCCCCTTGACTCCTGAAGATGTCAGGTTTTTGCAGAAACCTTTTAAACCCCCAGAGGTGATAATAAGGGTAAGTTTATTTTATTTTTCAATATCTGCTATCCTACTTAAAAATATATAATGATTGATTTATATTACTAAGGCGTGATTTTACAAACCACAATTATCTTACAGTTAAGTAGCGAATCAATCAACTATCAGAAATGTTTAAAATAGCTGATTGGTTAGCTAACTAATAAAAAGTTAACTGTCGTTTGTAAAATCGGGCCTAACTTGAATTATTTTTTATTTTTAGTTTTAGGTATTAAGGTCTTTATTAAAAATAAAATTGATGTAATTGCTTTAATGTTTCGTTTATTATTAAACTTCCAGGGATACATTGTAAGTGAACTAAAATTTTGAAATTTCCGATCTTTTAGATATTATTTTAATTGAAATGTTTACAATTATTTTACCTTTAATAAAGACCTAAGTACCTAAAATAAATGTATATTAAAAATTAAATAATGTGTTTTGAGTTCTCTCTTCCATCTTGATACTATACTTTTCTCGGAATACCAGGAAGATTAATAAATTAAAAGCTTTTTAGATAATCAATGTTTATTTAAAAAATGTCAAGGTTTCGGGAAATGTTTCTTTCCATCTTCAGGAGGTATATGTATAAATTAATTGAAATTCCTGGATTACTTTCGCGTCCTAATTTTTATTAAACAGCTTTAAAGACCAAAGTAGCATCGTGCCATTAATTTAGGTTGACTTCATTTTTCTTTTAGAATTATTGATGGTTTAAATTAAATTGGATTACTTGACAGTAATTATTCTGTAGTATGTCGACTACTGTGTGACTTAAAGATCTAAAGATCAAGGAAGAACAAAACAATTTAATGGTTATATTGCACTCACATTACATTCTTATTTGGATAAACCAGAATTATTACAAGGGATGTTGGTTAATTAGAATGTTATTTTATTAAATAACTATTATATTGCCGATGTTCCATGTAATATTTAGACTTTTTCAAAGACTACAAATGAATCTAGGAAATTACTGTCATAAATGACTGACAAGTAGTCACCGGCAAATATGATCAATGCTAATATTATTAGTGTCTGTCTTATAGCTCATGCACTTGTGAAAATGTATCTGTAGGGTCTCACTAACGGCCGGTATTATAAACGCCAGTCAGAGTCACTGTTAAGTGCCGAGTCGAACCGATCATAACGAAATCGTCCGTCTGCAGACGGCATTTCGGCATCTTCAGCTCGACTCGGCCCGAGTTAACAGTAACTGTTACCCTGACTGGCGTTTATAATACCGGCCGTAAGAGTCTCTTAGAGAGAAGAGTTTTAATGTCCAAGATGTTTACATTGTCTAGACCGAACTTACAGCAATGACCAGTACTAAATTTGTGTCAATCTAAAGCTTATCCATTTGCACCCTTTGAAGATGTCTAAATACTAAATGTAATGTCCGCAATACAATAGTTGTTTGAATAAACTTAAGTCCAAATTACCAGAAATTCCCTCTAATAATTGAATAACATCAAAGGGTGATAACTGTACATAACATAAACCACAACTACAATCTTGTACTTCAAGACCTAATACAGTGAAACCTCAATTCATCGTTTTTGTAGGAACCGTGTAAAAAAAATGATTATTGCGGGAAAACGATAGCAGCGAGTTAGTGTGAAAAAGTTAAAAATAAGCAACTGCATTTTGGATAAAGTACAGAATTATATAATTATATTAATTCATACACAGATTATGTGTGTATAATAAAAAAATAGGTTAATTTATAGTTTTTTTTAATCAACAATTTTTGTTGAATTACGTTGAATAGAATACAGTCTATTTTCTAAATTAATGAATAATTTCTCATCAGTTTGTCAACACATTTTTTGTATAGTTTACATTTCTTCATTTTTAATCTATACACAATGTGCAGACAAAAACTTCGAGTGCGGCATTGCATACTGGCCCTCGGTACAGCTTATCTGGCCTAACAGAGATTTATAATGTAAATATTCAATGTATTAGAAATAAGATACCACACCTCAAGTACATATTGGAAAACTTACGGGTGGGTATCATGTGCATCACTGAACATTGGTTAATGATGGAGGAAATGATTAATTTCCAAATAAAAGATTATATCGTTGGTAGTTACTTCTGCAGAAAACATTATATCCATGGGGGAGTGATGATATTACTTCACAAAAGATACCAGGCAGTGAACTTGTCACTGGAGCTGATGTGCAAAGAAAAAGATATTGAAATGTGCGGGATACTAATACAGGACATCAGACTGATCGTACTTAATATATATAGAACTCCTACTGGGAATTTGGACATTTTCTATGAAGGTATGGATTCTTTTTTATTGAATATTTACACGAGATTCCCCGGATAAGCGGTCGTTATATCTGGTGATTTTAATGTGAACTTAAACTCATCCGCGCCGACGACAGTGAAACTTTTGAACATTACTGCTTCATACGATATCTATCATATCTTTGATGAACCTTCTAGGGAATAGAATGGTAGCTTTACCTGTCCGGATAACATGATGACGAATGTGAGGTCACTAGTGATAAAAACTTACACAATTGAACCTCATTTAGCTGATCACAAAATGCAAAAAGTGATTATCAACATGACACCCCCGCCAAAGAAGAATAGATTTTTAAATATTAGAATGATAAAAAAGCAGTTATTGGAAACCTGAGGGAATCACTGCGTGAGGTTGACTGGAGAGAGATCCTAGATGGAATGACACCCGAGCGGGGCTTTAACGCACTGCTTCTAGAAATACGAAGGGCCTTACACATAACCATGCCGATTAGAACAGTAAAACTGAATGTTCGACGTGTTGATAAGGTCCCTGATTACTTGAAAAACATGCAAAATATGGTTGATGCTTTGTATGTAATGGCTAAAAACGGTGTTGAGGGAGCGGTTGAAATCTATAGAAAGTACAAATTAGAATTTAGAAAACAACTGGAGCAAGTCAGTAAAGAAAATACAAAAATTTTTATCGACGAAGCAAAAAATAAACAAAAAGCCATTTGGCAAGTGATTAACAAATATAGGAAAACTAACCAAAATGCCCCTAATGTGGACATTCCGGCGGATCTGTTTAACAACTTCTTTATAGAAAAGGCTGAGGCTCTCCAGGGGCAAGATGTAAGTGAGACTGCTGCGGGTGAGTTTTTACGTAATAAGCCTTTTGAAAATTTGAACTCCTTCTGCCTGCGGGAATTTTCGACGGAGGATGTACTGGCTGCCACGAGACAGATAAGAGACTCGTCGGTATATGCATATGTGAACGTTAGGTTGATGAAGGAGGTTGTTCCTGTGGTGATTGAGCCCCTGACTATGCTGATCAATGCATGTTTTCGGGAGGGAGTGTTTCCGGAAAGGATGAGGGCAACGGAGCTTCACCCAATCTACAAGAAAGGAGAGAGAAATGATCCGGGGAACTATAGACCCATTGCCATAACGCCGACATTTTCAAAACTACTGGGGTCCCTTATATGCACAGAACTTAAGCAATATATAACAAAGAAGAATATTATCAGTGAACAACCAAGTGGTTTCTTGAAGGGCAGATCCACTATTACTGCTATGTTACAATTTGTGGAAAAAATAAATGAAGCATTTGATAATAGGCAAAGAGCTATGGGCGTGTTCTGTGACCTACAGAAGACCTTCGATACAGTGTCACACCCAATTCTCTTAGCAAAGCTTGAGTATTATGGGATCCGCGGTGTTGCTCTGAAACTAATTGAGTCTTACCTGAGCGGGAGAACTCAAAGAATAAGGGTGGGAGATTACATTTCACCGTGGAGACGGGTGTCACTTGGAGTCCCGCAAGGATCTATACTGGGACCAATATTATTTATCATCTACATCGATGACCTTATTCACAACATCCCATCGGAAGGGACATGTCTATATGCAGATGATTCGTCTTTCATCCGAGTAGCATGTGATGAGTGTGAGTTAACTAGAAAGACATCAGAATCTCTCGAGATTGTGAATGAGTGGTGCTTCGTGAATGGACTTCGGCTCAGTAGGGAAAAGACACAAACACGTTTGGGACATGGGTCTCAGACGAGGACCCGGTGAGTTTATTGGGGATAACCTTTCGAGGAAATTTAAAGTGGGATTTGCATGTATGTATAAATACTTACTTACTATTCCTAATAATATTCATGGATGTCTTTATGTAGATGACTTAACTCTATTTTATTCTGGTGAATCCACTGAAGACTTAGGCAATAATCTGCAAAATGCTATTAACTCAGTTTCCGACAAAGTTAATTCAAGAGGTTTCCGTTTCTCCTTAAATAAAACCAAGGTCATTGAATTTTCAAGACTTCGTCTCCAACATGATAAGCCAGACTTATACTATACTGAAAATACTCCAATATCATATTTTTCCTCTTTAAAGATTTGGAAAGATGAAAACGTTTTTATTAGCAAGCCAACTAGAACTAGGCCAGCTGAGGGTTCTAAGACCGAACTAGGTGTTGGTAGTGGTTTTTGATATTTCAGGTGAAACTCACCCCTGGAAATTACCTATATCTTCATCCATTTTCACAGTGGAATTATTTTCGATTTGACAAGCCCTTAAATACTGTGACTTGTTCCGGGGTAAGAATTTTCTAAGAAGATGAATTTAGGAATAATTGGGTTGTGTATTCAGTCAGATACCAGAATTAGTTGTTGATATTCTATTGCATATCTATTTTGTACAATCAGTCGACGTTTCGGCACGTTTTCCGGCCTTCCTCAGGACATCTGTAGTATAGAGAAAATGTCAAAAGATTTCATGTGAAGCATGAAAACATCTATTTCACTTTAATTGAGTAATGGAATACTTTATGGAGCAACAATAAAACTCCATAAAGTATTCCATCATTATCAGTTCGAATTACGAATAATTTAACAGTACGAATTGTAACAATTTCAGTTTGAGATTTGATTCCACTTCATTAGATTGTTAATATTACCGTACGAATGCAAAGTGAACAAAAATACGAGCAGTTTGACATTAGATTGCCATTTTCACATACTTTAAAAGTTCCTTTTTTCTACGTGTATATAATAATATCTAATTTCAATTTGTATATGTTGTTGTTGTTGTTGTAAAATGTTTTTTTATTCATGCTAATGACCTTGCAGTCAATGCTAATAAATAAATAATAATAATAAAAACTAAATATAGAAAAACCTGTACAGAAAATTATTTTTAATCACTTTCAATCGGACGAGACAACTGTTGAAAGCAGAATTGCTAGAAATTCTATACATATCTGATACATGTACAATAGTAGGTACTCACCAAAGAAACTGATCTTTGCCCCAAACTAGGCGAATCGGTAACTTCTTCTACTTCTGGCGGGCAATCTGAATGCAGATTTGATGGTGGTCTGGAGGAACGTCGGCCTCCAGCCTGGCTTTGAGAAAGACGAGTCGTCGGTGTCGGAGAGTTCATCTCTCCGCCTTAAGAATCCATACCTCGGGTATGAAGACCTGGATCGAAAATAATCGACTTTCATTCTCAATCACCAATAAAAATTGTTCGCAAATTGTGCTATAGCTATAGTTATAGTTATAGCTATAGTTATAGCTATAGCTATAGTTATAGCTATAGCTATAGTTATAGTTGTAGCTATAGCTATAGTTATAGCTATAGCTATAGTTATAGCTATAGCTATAGTTATAGCTATAGCTATAGTTATAGCTATAGCTATAGCTATAGCTATAGTTATAGCTATAGCTATAGTTATAGTTGTAGCTATAGCTATAGTTATAGCTATAGCTATAACTTATATGTGCTATAGCTGCTCATACTCGTCAGGGTTTACATACCAGTAGGGCTCCCTTTATTCCAGCAAGATCGTAAAACGATGAGACGAATCGAGATTGACGTATGTTAGCTATAGAGGGGACGATATAGTGTCAAACCTCACAGGGCTATAAAACAACCCTCAAAATTACACATACAAAGAAAGTGCCGTCCTGAGTGACTTTATGCTTTAGGCTTTCCGATGTTGATAATACATGTGCGTACTCATAGCCAAGCATGATTGTCTGAACCAGACCTAACCTACCGGGGTCAGAACCATCCACCATGCAGTCGCATCCACCGTGAAGTCGCAATAACCCACAGAGGACGTACGTAATGTACTTCCACTGATCTGACTAGCAACGGTCGTCCTCAGTGAGCCATGACCGTGGCAGATGTTCCCCGCGCCTCGCGCCTTTTGTTTCTATCCTCAAAACAATTTCGAATCGTTTAGGGCCATTTATCAAGTCGAGAGGGCGAGCAGGAATCGCATTGTAATCTAGATTTATGGCGCATTGTCTGACGTGAGTTGGCTCTAATTAAGTGAAGATCGAAATGGAGGAGGACGTTGTGGTCAAAGAGTAAAATAGATACCCTTTAGCTAAAACTCTGACACAAAATAGTAGAAAACAGACAACAAACACTATCAGTATACACCTAAATGAAAGAAATGAGCTTAAAAATGATATAGTAGACACACACGATTCTAAATGGAATTCAAAAAACAAAACAGATCAAACAAGCGAACGAGATGAGTAGCCGATCAACAATTTTATTCAAGAGCTGGCAACCTTTGTTTCGCCGGAAGTAATCAATCCGCTCAGTGAATCGGCTCGAAAATCGCATCTGACATATATTTTCTGTGCCTTTCGCATTCTAATTAGCGTCGAACAATAACGTTGCTGAAACGCATTGCTAATTTAAAATCCGCATTACCTGCCCGCGGCTTTTTCTCTCGTTTTTCCTGCGATTTTGCCAAAATACACAATAAAGCAATCTTTTTATCACGGCAACCTGAAAGAGGATCTACGAATTTGGAAACGAGACAATTTTATGTTACTTAATCTTTGTTTTTTTTTTTTGAAAAAATTTCACTATAAATATGGCACCATTTTTTTGTATCACTATACTTTCCAGGATATTTCCTAAATGGAATATATAATTTTTCTTTATTTATTTATTCAATTATTTATTTAATTATTTATCTAATTATTTATTTGATTTTACATAATTAGGTACGTATTTTGAATTGAAAATAAGCCGCAAATACGTAAATATGTATACAGGGCAAAATAATTCAATCCTATGTGCAAAATAATTCAATCCTATGGGCAAAATAATTAGTTCATGCCTATAAAAGAAAATGTGTTGCGATTGCAATTGATTACATTAAATTCACTTCTTTTAATTCAACCTTCCAAATAAACATATTTTACGTTCACACACATCTGATTCATCAATCCTATACACCCGAGGCGCCAAGTAGGGAACATTAATTTGCATCGCGGGCATAATATTGGCACGGCTCATGAATATACACGAGCCTATTTCCTAATTAGTTAATTAATTGAATCTGATAATAGCGAATGCGAGCCGAATTGTAATCGAATAATAATTAATTAACGAGAGCCTTTTAATGGCACTTAATAAGGACGTAAAAAACCTCCTACCCGCAAATTTGTTTACACTGGACTGCAAGCGATCGGATTTGCATAAGCGGGCCATTAGCGCTTTTTATTTAGCGGCGAACATGAAATCGTTTCCTCCAAAAGTGAAATTGATCGATTGTAACTGGAGCCATTGGCCAGCAATTATTCGACATTGGGCATTAAGGATGCAAGAATCAGTTTCCTAGAATCTGATTGGAACAGCACGTGACTTTCACTTTTCTTTTGTGTGTTTATGTTGTATACTGACTAATCCAAATGAAGTGCCCACCATTGTCAACTGAAGAATCGCAATTGTTCAACTTAAAATGTTTATGTACCCGTAAGATAATTGGTATAAAAGAAGAGTTTCGGAATGTTCAAATATAAAATACGAAAATTTTCAAAATAAACAAGATGAATAAAATATTTATTTTAAATTAAGCTACTAAATGCACGTCTCTCTCTAGATTGCTGTGAACTATAGAGGAAGGTCGTAATTATTTTCACTCCTTGCACTATGAAATAATGAACTTTTATGCAGAGAGATCTCAACGCTGCATAGAGTGCAGGTTACACAGGCTTAAGGCTCTATGGACTTCAAGGCTCTACGGACTTTAAGGCTTTATGGGCTTTAAAGCTTTACGAGCTTATACACATTTATCTACCCGTGCTGTAGAAATAACACGACACAGAGTGCTCGTCTTAACACAGCCGTCTACCATGATGGTCGTTGGCTGGTACACTTAAGTAAATGTTAATTCCGTATTTAAGGCTGCTTCGGTTCGTTAGAACCTTGGAAACGGTCGCTAACCACAAGCCATCGTGTGAACTGACTCGAGTTCAAGGGTCATCCGAGTCTTCGTGGAGATTGAACGAAGCGTTCTTAGATGGTATCTCCTCTGATTGCACATTGTGTCCAGGCCGATGCCAACTTCGATCCGTTCGCTCCTTGCCCGGTTAGATTCAATAAACATAAATAAACAGCCGGCCTGAGGCCTCTGGGACGATTCTAAGACACATCGGTTAATTGAAGATTCAGCCGCCTCGGGGCGTGCATCCTTCATCTTTGATTTGAAATTAAAATCCGGAAATAATCGCGTCCGCGGCCCACTCGATGCAATTATTTATTTCGAGATTTATAAAGCAGGCCTTGGTTGCGCATTCGACTGCCGATGAGAAATATTAATTAAACTGCCATAAATATTTATGCGATCGTTACATCAGTCGCGTTCAATTAGTCATTCAATTTGTTCGTTTGAAAAGCGGGAAAGATAGCCATTTTTACTAGGATTGTTTTCTTTGGTGAAATTAGAAATCAGATTTATAACTAAATTAATTTTCGAAACCCTACGCGGCTACGCGCAACAATCTACGACGTGTGTGATTAATGCGAGCATTGAAAACCGTGTTCTTATGAGGCCGACAACAATATGTCACATGCTTATTACCATACCGTAATACAGTTGCACAACCAGAAGAGATTTATTTATAATGACCAGGAATTATCATAAACAGGACAATTTTCCGAGCTCAATTTAACTTCAAACAATCAACTGATGCAAAAGCTGGGCACCCATGCTTTGTTTCGTTTCGCCAGAATCGAAACTTACATCCGTTAGCCATCACAATTTGTCATTCATTGCATTTTATTTTTTTTTGCATTTTTTATATTTGGAATTGTTTTAATTCTGCCCAGAATGAATAATAATTCATTCTGGGCAGAATTACAACAATTCCAAATATATCATCGCTGTATTTTTCGCCCAAGAATGGGAAATGTTAACGCGAAGATGTACTTAACGTTTACGTATGTGTTATATATGTATTCACAGTTTGCGGAAATCGTTATCACGCGTTTTATTAACTCTCCGGTAATTAAACAAGACGTTTGAGTGCCACCTGTTCAACGAGCATCAATAATGTTTAACAACCAGCTTGAGCAATTATCAGAAGAGTACTACTCCGCGAGAGAAGAGCAATTAAATCGTTAGACTCAAATTCGCACGATATTAATTGAGTTATGGGCTTTAGAAAACCGCTGAACTAAGGGAAAATAACTGTCTTATATATGATGATATGCGATACTTCTTGTTAGGCATAAAGAAGTATTTTTATCATATCATAAGTATTATATTTTTGTTAAATCTTTCTTGATTTGTACTTCTTAACTTTTCGTCTGGTTTTGTCTCACTGGTCAAGTCGTCCGACGCATCTCCTCAGATTGTTTTTAATTCCTTTCTTTGGAGTTTCTAAAAATGCAACACGCAGAGTGAACAACCTGTTTGCTCCAAGTCCTTCGAACAAAGATCCATCGCTTATCCCCTCTGTGATAAATTAAAGACATTACACCAGAGGTTGTTGGTGTTATTTACAGATGCAAACGATAGAGGATCTTATTTATGCACTGGCATACAGAATGGGCCGGCCGTTGGTTCTTTCTTTATAGTCGCTCTTTGGTTCTGTCTTCATAGTTAATCTTTGGTTCTACCTTTATAGTTGATTGTTGGTTCTACCTTTACAATTGATTGTTGGTTCTTCCTTTACAATTGATTGTTGGTTCTTCCTTTACAATTGATTGTTGGTTCTACCTTCACAGGCGATTGTGGGTTCTGTTTTTATAGTTAATCTTTGGTAATGTCTTAAGTTGAGCTAATTGGGCTACCTAGAACGTTTATCTTCTTAAAAATTTGTCTTCTTCCCTTAGAAAACCAACGCTAGGGGTTATATTGAATAGATCTTTTACTCTGCATCTTAGCAAACAACTTGCTAACGAACTTTTCTCTCCCTCGCCCTTATAAGTCATTGACCCTCACCAGATCTTCCCCTTTGGTTAAGAGGACTTGCTCAACCTGCTGGGACTTTTATTAAGTATACACTTAGAGAACTATTTAGTTACAGTTAATGTGCGTAAGATATTGTTAACAAAACACTCATTGAAATCTGTATTATACATGTACTTTCATCTGTCTTATTCTTCATGGTGACAATTAAAACTTTATTAACGATTTTTTTTATTGATGATATTTTTTTCATTAATGATATATTTTATTGATGATATTTTTTTATTGATGATATTTTTTTATTGATGATATTTTTTATTGACGATATTTTTTTATTGATGATATTTGTTATTAATGAAATTTTTTCATTAATGAACCGAAAATGTCATTGTATTAAAATCAATGCAAACTTGATGCAAAGTGAACTTAACATAATCGTGAATCGCAAGCTTTTTTAAATGACTCTTGAGCTGTTAACCCCTGTAAATTTATATTCAAGAACGGTCTATATAACGGCGTTTTCCTTGTTTACCCGTATATTACAGCAGAGCTTAGGAAATTCCTCCGCGTGTCAGTTGGCCATGTGTTCCACCCACGCGAGAAATATTTTTGTCGTGTGTTTGGTGTTGATCGAAGAAAATAAAAACAGACGCAATTAATCAGAGGGGACTCCTCGCTGGGATCTGTGCGTGAAACCTTTGGGCTCGAGTTGAGACTTCCAACGGATTCAACCATATATTCAATGCAGCATCGTTAAGGTCAATAAGACGAATATTCCTCCGGGCAATTTTATTATGCGTTTTTATTATTAAATTTGGAAGAAACGACAATGCAAAACACGAATGCCTTCTTAATGTCAGAATGATTGCATGTTTCGTATTATTAGCAAAAGCAAAATGAATCGTCAAGTCGCATCAGAAGCGAGTGAATCACCGCAGTAAATGGCTTGATGTGTTTATTAGATTTGCTCATTAGCAAAAACAAACTGGGAAAAGCCGCATCAATCATCAGGTGCATATACGGAAACGAGCTGCCGCATTCTCGGGTGGAAACCTAAGCAAAGGTTGGGATTTTTTCCACAGGCTACCATAACTGTAAAAGGTTATTTAATGCTGCGAACGCGGTGCATAAGGAATAAAAGCGAAACTCGGTTGAAGATCGAATTTCATGCATTACCCACACTTGGCAATCGGATTAACATTCTTCTCACCGGAGCGAGTTGAGCTGGAGAAGAAAAATGAGTTGGGAAGAATTCTCTCTGTGACTACTTACTCTCTACATATTCATCCGAGGAAACTATTTGCTTCATATTTCCTTATTCTTATAAGAATGTAGAATAGAGGATTGCAGAAGAACTTTTTTCTTAGTAATGCGAAGAATATATTCTTCGGAAAGAATATATTCTTCGGAAAGAATATATTCTTCGCAAAGAATATATTGTTCGCACTCGTATACGAATGTAATTACATAGTATAATGTAACAAAACTAGAACAAGCTTCTTCTTGATGAACCTGGTCCATTACAGCAAAAGATTCATTAGGTAACTTCTTGTTATAAAAAACTAGATTACGCGGCGCTCAGCGGGTTTCAATCTCATTCAGCTGAAGTTCTGTAAGATTCTCACGACTTATGCTGGATAATTTTAAAAAGCAGCTACGTATGTGGCGTGTAATACATAGCATTATTTGCTCCATAAAAAAATAATAGTAACGTCCATAAAAAAGTAAAAGGAAAAAATCGTGATGAGTGCGCGGAGGACACCAGAGGATAATAATCCTGGTTGGTACAGCAATAGTGGATAATTACAAGCTTGTTTTTCTACACTTTTTGCTTTCAATCTTCTAATTTAATTATTTCCTGTTTCTAGTTCTGAGTTACGTCGACAATTAACCAGCCAATCGTTCAATTAATTGCGTTGTTTGAAATATGGCTATTAAAGCGATAAATGGAAAATTGGAAATTATGGACGAAAATATTAATACTATAGATAGAAATATCAATTAACTATAAATAGAAGTAATAATGAACTATAAATAGAAGTAATAATGAACTATATATAGAAAGATTCATGAATTATAAATAGAAATATATATGAACTGAAATAGAAATATAAATGAATTGAAATAGAAATATAAATGAATTGAAATAGAAATATAAATGAATTGAAATAGAAATATAAATGAATTGAAATAGAAATATAAATGAATTGAAATAGAAATATAAATGAATTGAAATAGAATTATAAATGAATTGAAATAGAATTATAAATGAATTGAAATAGAAATATAAATGAATTGAAATAGAATTATAAATGAATTGAAATATAAATATAAACAAACTGTAAATAGAAATATAAACGAACTGTAAATAGAAATATTAATGAACTGTAAATAGAAATATTAATGAACCGTAAATAGAAATATGAATGAACTCTAAATTCAAACATTTACCTCACATTCGTCGTCAAAAATTCTAATCCATTAAATCACAACACAACAGAACTTCAAATCACTTATTAAAGTCACCGCGAGCAATTCAACTTTAAATGTCCATACTCAAGTTTGTTTACATTGCGAACACATGCGCGTGTTTACTTCGATTG
The DNA here is from genome assembly GCA_033557875.1 of Quadriops clusia. Taxonomy (NCBI): domain Eukaryota; kingdom Metazoa; phylum Arthropoda; class Insecta; order Coleoptera; family Hydrophilidae; genus Quadriops; species Quadriops clusia. The sequence goes on from JAWQRP010000541.1 coordinate 25,107, forward strand.
TTCCAGTCCTAGCTCAACGAGGTCGTGGTCGCTTGCAGACTGATACCAGTTGATTTAAATTTAAACTTACCTTAGTTCTTCGTGACGTCGTCAAAACAACTGCGCGAATTACCGCCATCTACTATTGAACGGGCGAACTGTTAACTAAACCCTCTTACCTTAAGTCGCGTCTAAAATTAGAATTACAAAACCCTGCTCTCTCGATATTACAGCTTATTGCACTTCACAACCACACCAACAGATGGCGCTAAACCAACTAGCTGTCTGGCATTAGCTGCTATATTCATTTGTTATTCAATTTAAATTAACGTTTTTATGCCGCACACGTGGTTGATCATAGCCATTAATATCTAGACACCGGTCTGCTGGAGTGCCATATGGGCCGTTCGTTTAAATTTAAATTAATCCTTTGTAAACACACCTGGACTTTCCTTTTGTTCCTATTTTTATCATCACCCGATTGGGCTTTTTATGTTTATTTTTATTGCGTTTATTTACTTTTTATGTTTATCTATTTAATTCGTTTATATCCGAGAAATGATTCTGCCATCACGCATCCTCATTTCCTCATCATGGTGGTTCTCATGATCGTGCTTTTAATCATCGGGCTTTTCATCGTTGTGCTTCACATCATCGTGCTTCACATCATCGTGCTTCACATCATCGTGCTTCACATCATCGGGCTTCACATCATCGGTCTTCTGTGGAAAGGATGGGCCATGAGGAAATCAAATCCAACATTTGCGGTCGTGAGGCTCTAAGATTACAAAATAAGCACTCCGCAGTTGGTCGATTTCTCGAGACAAATGTGCACCAAATGTCTCATTTGCTATGTTTGAACGCCCGAGGAATCGGTTTAGATCATTGTTGCGACTCGCAGAAGCTAAAGACCTCTGCCGCGATAAAGCCACAATGTCACAACCGTTTGTGTTTATGTAAATTGATAACGCTGCTAATAATACGACGACTCGATGAAAATATTACATGCATGCGTGTCTGAGATTGTATTAATAATACCTCTTATTGCTGTACTTCTCGTAAATATCAAACAGTTTCTGTGTGTGTATCGGTGATCTTTGTCAGTTTTGTTTTTCTCATAAGCAATGCCGTTGCCACTGTATTTTCATGTGCACAGGTAAGAGGGCCATTTTTCCTTTCAGAATAATATTTTTTTATTGAAATGATTACTGTAGCGTCATTATTTTACAACGATTAGTTTACAGCAATTATTACAGTGATTATTTTACATTGATTATTTTATAGTGATTACTTTACATTGATTATTTTATAGTGATTATTTTACATTGATTATTTTATAGTGATTATTTTACATTGATTATTTTATAGTGATTATTTTACGGTAATTATTTTATAGTGATTATTTTACGGTAATTATTTTATAGTGATTATTTTACGGTA
>JAWQRP010000542.1:0-26524 GCA_033557875.1 Quadriops clusia
GAAAAAACCTAAAATTTTAACCTTTGACCCCGAATAACTTTTTTAGCACACATGGGATCGATGGGGACTTTTGACACTTTATTTGTAATGGTCAACCCAAGGTCTCTACAAAAATTTAGCTTTCTGGGAATTTTTGTTATTTGATCACTATTTTTATGTCTAAATTGACCGGACTATAGATACATTTATAAACTTTCTCTAACATAACAAGTGTTCGCAGATCATTTCCTACTAGATACTTATTGCTATGTACTTTAATGTAAAATCTCCTGTGTTCTACTTTAGGTACCTAAATTTTAATTACTTGCATATTGATTTGTTTCTTTCTGATTTTATTATTATTATATCATAATTATTTTATTTATTTCTAGTTCTATGTGATTCTGATTTTATCTATTTCTTATCTTTTTGTCTATTTCTTATCTTTTTGTCTATTTCTTATCTTTTAGTCTATTTCTTATCTTTTAGTCTTTTTTTATCTTTGAATCTATTTCTCATCTTTTTGTCTATTTCTTATCTTTTTGTCTATATCTTATCTTTTAGTCTATTTCTTATCTGTTTGTCTATATCTTATCTTTTAGTCTATTTCTTATCTTTTAGTCTTCTTTTATCTTTGAATCTATTTCTCATCTTTTTGTCTATTTCTTATCTTTTTGTCTATATCTTATCTTTTAGTCTATTTCTTATCTTTTAGTCTATTTCTTATCTTTTAGTCTATTTCTTATCTTTTAGTCTTTTTTTTTATCTTTGAATCTATTTCTCATCTTTTTGTCTACTTCTTATCTTTTCGGCTATATCTTATCTGTTCGTCTATATCTTATCTTTTCATCTATTACTTATCGTTTTATTTATTTCTTATGTCATCCAATTCTGCATATCCATTGGTTCCGAACAAACGCAAAGTGTGCTTGCCGTCATGGAACCACAGTCGCGCCAGTTTCAATTAGCGCCAAGCTATTTTGCTTCCGACTCGTTGCTGCGAAAGAATAGTCGGAAAACTTTGCTCCAAGTGTAACCTACTTCTCTGGAAGGAGGTAATTTGCTGGAAACGGCTCGGCTCGAATTACATAAGCTTTCAATCGCCGCAAATATGGAGATAGCGTCAGTAATAGTAACGACGGTAATAGCGACTCGGTAATAGTAACATCGGTAATAGTAACGTCTGTAATAGTAACGTCAGTAATAATAACATCGGTAATAGTAACGTCAGTAATAGTAACGTCAGTAATAATAACATCGGTAATAGTAACGTCAGTAATAGTAACGTCAGTAATAATAACATCGGTAATAGTAACGTCGGTAATAGTAACGTCAGTAATAATAACATCGGTAATAGTAACGTCGGTAATAGTAGCGTCACTATTAGTAACATCGTTAATAGTAACGTCGGTAATAGTAACGTCGGTAATAGTACCGTCGGTAATAGTACCGTCGGTAATAGTAACATCGGTAATAACTATGCAATTATTTACTACTAGCACAAAAAAAGTGCAACGTCGCACATTCATCATAATTCCTCACATCGCGTTTTCTTACGATTTTTACTCATGAGGAAAACAATTTACCTTGCACACCTTCTACCACTAAAAATACGCGATACGTCACAAGTTCTGCAGAAGTTGCAAAACTCCGCGAGTTTTCATTCGCAATTTGTTTCTAAAACAAACGCTGATTAATATGTCGTAAATATTCGGCGGTTGTAAAGTTTGTAAACAATGTCACTCTTGGGATAAACATTTAAGCCGAAATAGCGAACTGACTCGTAACTATATACGTACTCCAAACCTGAAGAAGTTGGATGATACCACATGAATGTATCAGGGAGAAATTTATTTTGAAATAAATATACTCGTAGATATTATGTGCTTTCGTGATAATGATATGTCATGATAATGGTATGTCATGATAATGATATGTCATGATAATGATATGTCATTATAATGATATGTCATTATAATGATATATCATTACTCTGGGACTATTACTCTAGAACGATTACTGTAGAACAGGCTTTAGAACTATTTCTCTAGAATGTACTATTACTGTTAGAACTACTATTACTCTTTGAACTATATTACTCTAGTACTATTATTCTAGTACTATTATTCTTTGAACTATTACTCTAGTACTCTATTACTCTTTGAACTATTACACTAGAAGTCTAGAACCATTACCACGTTTATTATTACTCCAGCATGTATACTATTCCTCTATAATAATTACAGCTAGAACAGAAAGTCGATTGGCTCTCCAGATTACACCGACCAGTGTTTTGAACTAGACAACAAAAAGCATTTTAATTATTGCGGTTCACTCGAGGTCAGGAGCGAACTTTGGGCAACATTTCGCTTCGCATTGACATTGGCCTTTGCCTTACATAATTGCGGCGCACTCGGCGATCAACGAAACCGAAAGTGATATTGTTGTTATTTTTTCTTCTTCGGCAAAGCAGCCTTACTTTCGCAATTGTCCGCGGAAACCCTCTCTCTCTGCGTGCGAACGAGCTCCTTCTCGCCGCTTCGCCGTGGATGGTTTGCAGCAACTCTGCCTTGGAGTCAACGACACTGTTTCACTTTTCATGCAGGCCACGACGAGGTTTATTTGCGATTTTAAATGCCGTGGAGAAGACCGACAACTAACTTCTATTTGCACGTTATTCTGGGATTGCCAACTTATTTCTACTATTTAGTTTATTTCTACTATTTTGTTTATTTCTGCCATTTAGTTTATTTCTACTATTTAGTTTATTTCTGCTATATAGTTTATTTCTGCTATTTAGTTTATTTCTACTATTTAGTTTATTTCTACTATTTTGATTATTTCTGCTATTTAGTTTATTTCTAGTATTTTGTTTATTTCTGCTATTTAATTTATTTCTACTATTTAGTTTATTTCTGCTATTTAGTTTATTTCTACTATTTAGTTTATTTCTACTATTTAGTTTATTTCTACTATTTTGATTATTTCTGCTATTTAGTTTATTTCTACTATTTAGTTTATTTCTGCTCTAATTTGGATCTTCGATAACATCCTCAACAGATATAAGAAAGATAACAACCATTCATTGCTTTGTATATTCAAAATACATATATATTTATTTTTAATTTATAATTTTATTGAACTTATACTTTGATTGAAGTAATCTATTAATAATTATCCAAAAAAGATTTCTTCTCGTGGGTATTAAGGTCCAAAATAATCAACTTGTCCAAGGAAAAAAGTTCAAAATAATACATCGATTAGTTCATTTTTCGATAATTATTATTGAAACTCGACTTTTACTTTCATATTTTTGCGTATATTCATGACTTGGTAGACAAAAACAGGGAACACACAATTACCCCCAGTATTACAAACGACAGTTATCCGTTAGCTAAGTTAGCGAACCAATCACCTTTAGCTATTTTAAAAATATCTAATAGCTGATTGGTTCGCTAAATTAGCTAAAGGATAACTTTCGTTTGTAATACTGGGGGCTAGACCTCCTTTTCCCTTTATCATAAAAATTTGAAATACAAATTTTTTGTTCCTTATATTACATTAGAAAATACTTAACTTACTTAACTGTTAGAAGTTAAATTTCCTCGAAAGTAAGTATTTTCTATTGTAATATAGGAAAAAAAATGTATTTTAATGAAAAAGGAAAACGAGGTCTAATTGTGTGTTCTCTGGTTTTGTCTAGCAAATCATGAATAAATAGGTAATCTATTGATGTAAATATTTAAAAATGGTATATTTAAAAAAATTATATTTAAAAAAGTTATATTAAAAAAAGTTATATTTAAAAAAGTTATATTAAAAAAAGTTATATTTTAAAAAGTTGTATTTAAAAAAGTTATATTCAAAAATGTTATATTTAAAAAAAATTATATTTAAACAAAACTTATATTTTTAAATTTCTTCATATTTCCATTTATGTTCGCCATCGGCATGGCAACCATGCAATTTTAATTTAATATAGCGACAAGAAATATGTACAGACGTCAGGATGCCTTGTAGAACTGCCGAGGAACGATGCATTTAGTAAAATGGATTCAATAAATCATACTTTTACTACTAGTCGTAAAACAACAGCCAGGCACCATTAACTTTTTGCAGTCCAGTCCACAGTTTCTCTTCATCTTGTTTCGCTGGATGCGAAGCCGTTCTGACGATGTCGCATAAAACAATCGAAATGTAAACAGTTTTTCTAGCAGGAACACGTCTTTCCGTTGCTTACGTGCCTCGTATGGAAAATTCAGGCAGAACGAACAAAGCGAGATTTCTACCGTGTTGCACGTTTATTGCTAGTTTGCCATAACATTCTCTCCGGAATTTTAATCCGCCATAAAGCCATCGACTAAATAATGCAAAATAATCAAGGCAATTTGTCCTGCCGCTTTATTTGAAAACTGTTCGAACCGGGACAGAACTACAGATTTATTAGGGACGACAAGTAATATTTATGTAGTAAATATAATAATTTATTTGGGGTCTAACTTATTTGAGATATAACTTATAATAATAATAATAATAATTTATAATAATTTATTTGGGGTCTAACTTATTTGTGATATAACATATTTGTGATATAACATATTTGTGATATAACATATTTGTGATATAACATATTTGTGATGTAACATATTTGTAGTATAACATATTTGTAGTATAACATATTTGAGGTATAACTTATTCATGATATAACTTATAGTCTAGCGTCACCGCCTAATAAATTCTATTAGTTTTTCCCGGTGTGATGCATGGCGCTATTTATACATTCACACACACAACTCACTATTTTACTACAACTCTGTCTACGGGCGCATTATGAATGGGAATTAAAATAATGGCTAATTAAAAGCTTTTCCCCGCACTTGTCGGCACCGCAGCGCCGCATGCGTGAGAATCAATTACTACAAATGCGAGCTTATTATTTGAGCCACATTTGCACATTCGAGAACATTACGACTCATTAAAAACCCTGCATGACGAATGTTTTGTTTCGTGCATGCGTTAGATTAATATTAATTACTCTTCTTTGTTGCGGAAACAAAAGGGGCAATAATCAGGTTTTTTGTGTTAAGAGGACGTTCGCCTTTGGTTATGAATAAATATTGTTACGTAATTCGCTGTACGCAAAAAAACGCATAACTAAAAAGAGTGCTGCAAACACCTTTTGGTTATTATACTTATTGATGTAGTATATTGTATAGATACTATATTGCAAGGATACTTTATTGTAAGGATACTTTATTGCATAAGAACACTTGTGTATTGTGCACTAATTTTTGTAATACCTAATCCGCCTCTCGGAACCTTATCTTTGGCATTGGCACTATTTGCTTATGAGACATCACAGCCGGTGTCAATTTGCTTTGGTTGACGTGTCGAGATTATTTAAATGTTTGTTTTTGGTAATGAAGTCGGACGTTATCGGTTATCTCTATGAAAACATGTTGCGCTCGATGGCAGCATGTTTGCAGATGGGAAAGCGTGGCGGAATTATTCACGTTTGTGTCATAACAGCAATTTAATGGCAGATTACGCGAGCAAATAATTAATCGAAAGGGCATTTTTAAACTCGCTATCTTCCCAATCTATTTCGCAATCCTTGGGCAGAACTTATTGGTGATACGCAGGCAGGCACATTTATGTTTTTAGTAATATTAAACATAATAAGTATAATAATATTAATAATATAAATATAATAATAATACAATAATATAATAATAATGGTATAATAATACACTAATATAATAATAATGGTATAATAATACAATAATATAATAATAATGGTATAATAACAATAATATAATATTTAATAGTAACTGTGTAATAACAATAATATCTAACGTAATAGGTTATAACAAGCAATAACAACAAAAGTGAAAATTCCAAGAATATTGACAAATAAGGCTCATTAATCAGGGCGCTGGCATATGGTGTGGCTCAAATTTATCTCGAGATTACAATCCAGTCGGCCAACTTGATTCGAGCGCGGTTTTCAGTTGCAATGGTGTGCGGTGCAAATGTGTAACCCAGAAGTTTCCTTTTGTTGCCCGAGTTCGCTTTGAAGCGCTAAAGGCCCACCTCCGACCCTCGCACAGGTAGAGAATGAATTGGAAAAAACCGTTCTGGTTTCGAATGGCTATTTTTATTTTCCCCTCGAGCGTCCTTTTTTATTCTTCTTAAAAACTGTTTGGATAGGACCTTATCAGATTTCTAAAGATTGGAATCTCTTTGTTGGTGCTAAACATCAAACATCCAGTTTGAAATGTCCTTTTTAATTTAATATTTATCATTTTGGCCAATGTTTTATTCTACTATTCAAATCCTTTTTTATTCAAATCGTTTTTCATTCAAATCTTTTTTCATTCATTTTCAATTGTAACTTTCCCATTTACTACATATTTTCAATTGCCTTCTATACAACTATCGAATACAAATTGATTTTACTTTCACAGAAATAGACAAAGGCAAAGACTGACACATACATACACACACGCGCACACACACACACACACACACACACACACACACACACACACACACACACACACACACAAACACACAAACACACAAACACACACACACACACACACACACACACACACATACACACACACATATACAAACATAAACACATACACATACACAGATACAAATATATAGATAGATACACATTCAGTCACACATCATACACACATACAGGAAATACTCATGTGCATACTGTGTATAGACAAACAATAAAAAAAAACTTTCTTATTCCCAAAAAAGGTAAAAACCGTAAGTACCAAACCGGGATCGTATCTAAGCGTTCTTTCCACACACATAGTGGCCACAGGTATGTGTATAAAAAATTGTGACTCACTGTCACCATAAAAAAGCGCCTCCTGGAATGTGGTTTTGTAATTGCTACTACCATCTACACCAAAGGTAACTAGATAATATCAAAGTCCAAACGGTTAGGATTCCGGCATTTTTTCCAGGCGCATATTTTAATTATCCGAAGGCGAAAGCCACTCATTTTTCTCGGCCGTCTTTAACAAGTGACAAATGAGGCACATTTTTAGGGATGTATTGGGGTGCATCGGGGTTCGCTTAAGGGGCTCAAATTTTTTATCGCAGAATTAGTTTTGCAGAATTAATTTAGCAGAATTGGTTTTGCAGAATTGGGTTTTCCTTCAGTGTTATTTAATACTTTGTCTAACAATGATCTTTTGTGAGTGCGCTACTGTATCGCTCCTTCAATCCTCTTTCTCCCCCAGGATTCTTTGTCCCCCAGCTCTCGCCATGTGGGGGGTTTAATTAAAGTGACAAATTCACTCTTAATGCCTCTGGGATATTGGATACAATCTTGTCCCGCTTGACAACGGAGTAAATTCGCTCTGCGAGCATTGTTGGCCGGTATACACGCATTATTGGCTCCCTGACACACAAGATGATAAAAATGTTTTGATGGCGAAGTCACCCTCGCTACGCACGCAAAGCAGGCTCTAGTGAACTAGAAAAGCGATTAGTGCTTTTGCATAAGTTATTCATACGGTTCATTACATATTTCTCTTTAGACTTTAGACACGGTTTTATTTTTTACATTTTTTTGTCATGCGTTTCAATTTATTTTTTAAAATTTATTTGTTTATATCTTTTATATTGAATTTTTTTATTTTTTTTTTGATAATTTAGTTTTTTACATTTATTTTTTATAATTTCATTTTTTATAATTTCATTTTTTATAATTTCATTTTTTATAATTTCATTTTTTATAATTTCATTTTTTATAATTTCTTTTTTTTAAATTTCATTTTTTCCAATTTCATTTTTTTTCATTTCATTTTTGTTAATTTTATTTTTGTTAACTTTATTGCTTGTAATTTAAAATAATGTCCCATTACACAAATATTTAAACTCTGAGAAATGGAGATTATCCTCATGCGCTATAGTGATGTCGCTCGCTACTATAAACTTGCAAATTTGACCACCTTTTTTGTCCCCCAAAAAACCTATCATGATTAATGCCAGCCGTACTGGAGCACGCGTAAATTATTTAAATTAATTTTTTGCCCCACTATTTCCATTAGTAGTAGAGTGGCGCGGTTTAAAAGCTTAATTTATCATTCTTCTCTTTAATAACCTTTGGTATTCGATCGGTATGGTGTAGCTGTAAGCTATGTTAATTTGTATACTTATCATACTTTTGCACACCTATCAATACTTTTGTAGAATTTAATGCAATTTTTTGTACAGCCTGTTCGTGTGCATATTAACATAGAATTAATTGGAGAGATAAGCTAGGTATTTATTCGTAATAAATCTAAAAGTGTAATAAAAATAGTTAAAAAATACATTACTTATATGTTCCCTCCAAGACTATATATTTATAATAATATATATGTTACGGTCAAAGTGATAAATGCGGTTATTATTAATAATTACCGGTTAGTATTAATAATAACCTCCACAATTGGTAAATGTAATAAATAACAAGAGAATAATCACTTTGACCGGTTATTATTTTGATTTTAATAATTTCTTAACGTATTTGGTTATTATTAATAATTTCTTAACGTATTTGGTTATTATTAGTAATTTCTTGTTTTTTTGGTAAAAGTAATAAGGCATCGTTGTTTGCATTATATAACTTTATTTATTTATGGATTTATTTATAAATGAGTTAAACTAAACTAAGTTTCTAAAAATATTGAAAAATTCTAATCTTAGAACTAAAACTAATTATTTATTTTTACAAATCGACTTTTATGACATTTTGAATTACAAAGAATATGTAATTTTTTACATTTGCAGCGGTTTGAGTTACGTTCAGCAGTACAATTACAATGTTGAAAACCTTGACCACCCAAGTTTGAGTCATTGCGAGCACACTCTCTAAGAGTAATATCAGTTTCTGTAACATCGTTAATCGAAATGAATTTTTCTTTACATAAAGTGAATTCATTTCTTGAATACAGTTGCCTTAAAATTCCGTGTTTTGTACCTAGCTTATAGAGACCTTCTTTTTCTATGGGCATAATAACAGTCAATAAATTTTGGCTATCTGCTTTGGCCCGGTCAACCTCTGGTACTCTAATTCTAACAATTTTGGCCTATTTCAGCAACTGGAAATTTAGCGTTGGAACGTTTCAACATTTTTTTGGTTTGTTTTTCTAGCGACTGTCTAGCAGAATCTCGAACCTCCAAAATATTTTTTGAAGATTCTTCGATAGCATCGACAGCAAGTTGTTGATCTTTAATCTGGTTTAAAAAATTCTGTTTATTTAAAGTTATAGATTCAATCGTAATAGAATGTGTAACTACCTGCAAGTCTCTAGATCTGTGATCAATATTTTCTAGGCTGCTAGGCTCTTTATTTTGATGTTCAGGATGATCACCAACTTTTAAGATCTTCTCAAGGTCCTCTTCACTGGTCACTTCTGACAATGTATCAAGAGTTGGCTAAAAGGTTTATAAACCCACTTTTGCTTTACAGTAAAACATATCTTCATAAGGACTACGATTTATTCCGGAATGATGGGCTTTGTTCTTCATGAACTGCATAAATTTTAATCCTTCAAACTATTTTGTAGTTTTGTTTGTTTCCAACCACGTAGATAACATCTATTAGATGTCTTGATTAGCTCTTTCAACTAAACCTTGTGATTGACTGTGACGTGGCTTTCCATGAACAATTTTTGGTTCATTCCACATGCAACACAACTCCTCAATTACTTTATTAGCGAATTCTTGCCCATTGTCACTGTTCAATATGCACGGAGCTCCAAATATTGTAAAAACATCCAACAAATGATAAACAACTTCCTCAGCACGCTTGGTTTTTAGTGCTCTAAGCTGCAAAAACTTCGTGAGGTGATCTTCGTATACCATGATAAACTTAAAATCTCCATCTGCTTGAGACTGCATGTCGCTAAGGTCAACTTGACATCTCGAATTAAATTCATTGCTCTTGACTAACCCTTTTTTTGGGATACTCCATTTTTTTTTTGGCATGGTTCACAAAGATTTAAATAAACGACGACGATTTCTATAGTGCTATTCTTATACTTGCTTCGAAGCTCCTTCATCATTCTGTTCCGCCCTCCGTGTCCGATAAAAATATGAGTTTCGTGAATGGTATCAAAAATTTCTTCTAAATAGGTGAAGTAAATTATCTGATCTCTTTCACTTTTTACTGGTACTACTAATTTCTGCACATTTCCAATCTCTACTGTATCATACCTTGCTAATCTTTGATAATCTTCAGGTGTCTTGGACGAAATCTTATCCTTGGATGCTTTAACTTTGGACAAAAATGAATAATATTCATCCTGTGTAAATAGCTGGTGATTTTTTCCTTTATTCATTTTAATCTTATGCATTTCTTCATTAAATCTTGTTTTTATAACCTCTAAATCGCTCATTTTATAGCTAGTCGCAATGAAACGTGACAAACCACAACCGTGTTTAGTTCACTAACTCGTCAGTAACTGACGAGGCCAGCTGCGTCGATCATTCCACGCACTCCCCACTCGCTCTCCACTGGCCCCAGTTTGAAATTTATTAAATTTACCACGGTTATGTGAAAATTATTAATAATAACCAGTTAATGTGATACTTTCATCACGTTAACCTTTTGCGTTGGTTAGTATTAATAATTACCGGTAATTATTAATAATTTTAGATTAATCACATTGACCGTAACATATATATTATTATAATCCCGTAAATTACAGTCAGTATCTTTGTAAATTATAGCATATTCCTGCATAGCATTGACTTTTATAATATACAAACATAGGTACATATCATATCCCTTTTCGATATCCCCTAATTATTGTTATAGGGCCCTAATACCCCAAATCCCGAAGTATTACAGCGGGAGGTGGTCCCAAACCGCACGAGCGTTTATCAGGAATTCCATACGCAGATATTCCGGTAGGCGACTTTTGATTGCGAATTTATTCGAACCGGAATCCGGAGCTTACCACAAGATAACGCACGGCGACCCAAACCGCAAATAGACTTGTTGACAGGACTCATAATGCACACAAAAGCGCTAGTCGTCGTCATTCCGCATTGCCTTCATTACTTTCGGCCAACTATGTATTGTGCCGTTTGTTATCTCCCTCGGCGGGCCTTTTTCGGAAAGAGGGACATTTGGAGGTCGTTGGCTCCGAGTCGGGCACTTCACAAAGTTTCAAGGTATTTAGCCAGGCTTTGCTTGCATTCGTGGCATTTCGTCGTCGGGCTGCTCGAACGTGAAGGGGCCCAACCGGTCCAAATAAAATCAGCGGGTCTTTTGCTGGCTGGCTTAGGATAGGGGGGTACGTTAGGCGATTTTTAGAAGCTTGAGGATTTTTTCTTCTTTTCGCTCGCCCGGAGTTTTAAAGGCGTTCAGACTTGGATGGCACGAATCGGTTTGGTTAGTTTATTTATAGGGGACATCGACGTGTCGGGTAATTTTTCATTCAACACAGCTAAATACATAACTATGCTTTATATAGGTACTACCCCAAGCAACATCATTAGCCAATTTATCCGAACTCCAGTTATTCAAATTGTCAGTTATTCGAATCAGTGCCTTGAAGGATTCAATTAATTTTTATATCAAACAAGTTAATACATTGAAGACGTACCAAAGATCTAGGGTTTTAAAGACAGTTAAAGGAGTGAAATAATTTACGACTTACCTATACAATTTTCTACTTCAGCTCAATAGCACAAAAAGGTTTGAAAGTAATATTTCGATATTTTTTAGTCCTAACAGTCCAAAGTCGAATTGCTAATCAACCTATATCACCAGCTACCCTAAAAATTTAACTTTAAAGTTTATAATACTTCATAGTCGAACTCCGATCTAAATGTTTCCTCCGTTGCACAGTGCGGTGAGCTTATGGGAGATATAGACAAAAATAAAATGAGTAATTAGATCACTGGTTTTTTACTTTTCTTTGTTCTAAAATGTAATTTTAAACACTTGAAAACAATTTAAATGATATTTTGAAATTAAAAAATTTTTTATATATCACCACCAAATGGAATTTTTGTTTATTATTGTTTTTACGAAAAAATGTTATTTAGATAAAAATCTCTACCTTATTCAAAATTAATTTTAAGTTACTTAGATGTCATCTGCAACTTTCGGTTTGGCCGTGGTGGGACGAAACATAATTGAAGGGTGTAAAACATGTTAACTAGCATGGAAATGCTATGTAGTTAACAGGTTTTATACCCGTACGCTTCAATTGATGCATAAAAGTAAAGTACTCTTATTTTTAAAAGTTAAAAAAAAGTTTATAAGAAAAACTTATCCAGTATTACGTTATATAACCAAATATAAAGTTTGGTAAAATAATTAACAAAACTAAGTTTCTTTTTATTTTTAAAATTTTTAGATTTCTTTAAATAAGCAATATTTTACAGGTTGTGTGTTATTGATCATAGTTTTGTTATAATAAATCACAAAATAAACTAATTCTAAATATTAATACTTGATATTTATAAAATATTGCTCAGAAATGTGTCTATTGGTTAGTAAAGAATTTTTTGAAAAAAAAAACTCTAAGGGGGCCAAATTGGGGCAGAATTTGATTTCATAATCTTTTACTACATAGTTAAACAAATACTTTAAGCTAAAAATCTCAGAGACGGTTTTAGCTTTTTTGAGAAAAGCTTCTTCAAAGTTTGAATTTAAATAAATATTTTGATCCCACTTTATAAGCAGGCAAAATGTTCTAATGACCGAAACTTCCCAATTCATATATGGCATTTTAAAGTATTTGCCTGTAAATTCCGTACTTGGCGATTTTATTCTGCACAAAAGTCATGCGCCAGGCAGGAAAATACATTGCAACTGATATTCTGTTTACAGCATCAGGAATGAATACCTGAAGTTTGGGCCATTGTACTGAGTTTTAGAAAAGTGTAAAGAATAAAATAATTACATCAATCGGTTGTGCAAGGTTTATTTTTAAAGAGCAAATGATAAATAATTGGTTAGAAAATACTTCGAATTTTATTTTTGTCCATTGGACACTGCATTGTGTCACTTCGAAAAGTTAGCTTAAACAAAATGATAATAATACTAAAACACCAGTATAGGTATACATCTAGTTATTGCAGATGTAAAGAAAACAGGACTATAAATTCAATCGAAACAGACATCAGTGATAAAAATGATTCAGATACATTGAGGGTATATTTTTATAAACAAAAGTTTTGTATTGTTTTATTTTGTCAGCCATCTAAAGGGTAGTCGGACAAGAGGGTCCCACGTACAAATTTCCGATTACTGAGAGCATATTTCAAAATTTATTCGCTTAGCTGGCCGGAATCGCAGAGTGGCGCGTTCGGAAACCAACAAACAACCCTTTTAGCAAGCGCACGCTTCGCATGAGGTTAATTTGCATTTAAATCAGGGGGCTTCGGCAGACATAATCCCGAAGAAAAATCGGCTGGACCTCGCACGGATGCTGCAGCTACCCCCCGACCCCCAATCAGCCCCCTACAAGCAGCCAGCTAAGTTTTTCTCGTTTGCTGATTGCACATGTGCTGAAGCCCCGAAAGGCTCACTCAGCGTGTGCATGGTGCATTGTCCAGGACAATACAAATGAATCATCTCCGAGCGATAAACGGATCAAGTAACACATGCGTCCCTATGCGCAGGGGGTAACCAAGTCGCCGTCCTTGTCGATTTCAGGATGTTTGTCCTTATTTATTGCTGTACCGCAAGGCAGAAAATATACGTACACTTTGCAGCACTTTGCATGTATAAAAATTAGGCTAAACTCCAATAAATAATTTATCATATTAGTTAAACGTTTAACAAGCATATGTAACAAGCATTGTACATATGCTTGTGATATTAATGCTTATAATGATAAAATAATATTTATCTCGCAATTTTTATAATAATGATAATAATATTACATTTATTTAACAAATATCCTAACATTCCCTAATTTTTGTTTCAGGTACGTTCCTTCGTAGTTTGAAAACAACTCAATCGAGATTACATAATAGCAGTAAGTAACACAAAAAGAATGCATAACAAGCGGCAGCCCTATCGGCCCTGTAATCTGAAATTGACGAAATAATCATGCGGGCAGAACTTTCCCCATTTAGCCCTCCGCCCCTTATAATTTCTTCACTGTTGATAAATATCTCCAATGCGTGAAATTGCGCTTACAGAGGCAACTCGTGGAGAGTCCTTCGCGAGGACAATTCATTTTAGATCAAGTGTCCTCTTGATCCTCGCTTCGAGGAGCAGCCCAAAGGGTGCCGTCTAATATTGGGTTAGCCCTGCACGTCAAGTAATAAAAAACGCGTATACGTGAATACACTCACACACTCGTGCACACACACACACACACACACACGCACGCACGCACGCACGCACACACACACACACACGCACACACACACACACACACACACACACACACACACACACACACACACACACACACACACACACACACACACACACACACACACACACACACACACACCCATACACTCATACACACACACACGCGCGCGCACACACACATGCACCTACACATACATACACACTTTTGCAGTTTTGAATATTACTTGCGGAAGGGTTGTCATCATTGTACAACACTTTCCCACATCTAGAGAGGGTGGCTCGGGCTTCAACCCCTTGCAGCCCTCCATTCACTTCACTACCCCACATCGCATGTAGCCTATATTTATACGCACATTCATGCACAACTGTGCAATAGTTGTTTTGATTTCTAGTAGGGCATTAGAGCGTGGGTGGACACGCGGTAGTGTTTCGTCAAAGGGTGTAATCAAAACTTATTTCGTGGGACTATCTGCAGTATAGATAATAAATTCTATACTGCTGACTTACTCATCAAAAAAACAAGTAAGAGAGATCTTCGTTATTTCTTTTCAAAACTTTTAAGCTAAAATCCCAGCTTTAGTATTTATTTGTATTACTAAACTAAAGACTAACATGTAGAACTATTATTGCATTTCCTGTACCATCTTATCGTAAATTTAGAGCCCGCGTGCTCTACATGTAGGCAAAATAATCCGGCAGACACACTGTCTTGGCCCTAATCCAAAGCTCGGATAAAAAGGCATCCAATATACGGCTGATGCTTACAACACACACGACTCGCTTACAGTTTATATTAATGTAAAACCAGCTACTTCGCATGTCCATTGTGCCTGCCTTAATATTTATTATTCCAGCCCGAGCGTTGCTCCATTTTATATAGTGTACACAAACCATTAGATACATTTATCTCGGCTAAAATTGAGCTATTAATTTCGTTCTGCAACTTTAGAAAGTTGCTTTATGCATTATGGCCGATTGTTTTTGTGCGGCTCGAGTGAATGTCCTTATTTGCTTCTTGGTCGTCTTATTAAACGGGGCTCAATACCACATCAATAACGTTCTATCTTTGATCGACCTGATCGATGCAAAGACCCAATTCAAGTTTTGCTGAGTACATTAAAATTATACTACATTGAATTACATAACTAAAAATACATTTCTTAAAGACATGTCTTAAAAATACATTTCTTAAAGACATGTCTTAAAAATACATTTCTTAAAAACATGTCTGAAAAATACATTTTTTAAAAACATGTCTTAAAAATACATTTCTTAAAAATACATGTCTTAAAAATACATTAATTAAAACTACTTGGCTTAAAACTGCAACTTAAAAATACATGACTTAAAATTACGTAACAATGAAAATTACATTACAATTAAAATTGGATCACAATTTAAATTACATTACAATTAAAATTTTAACACTAAATCCGCCCCGACCAATTAAGACATTCCGTGAAGAACAAAACTCCCGTAAAATATTTACAAACTTGTTCGTTAAATAAATTAACCTCCATAAAAACGAGTTCCCGTTGAGACTACTAATTTTCCGCCGACAATTTGCATGTCGTATCAGTATTTTAAAATAACAATAATTGGCCCTAGCGTTCCGTCAACCTGTATCCTATTATCTATACTTTTCCTAGACTTCGTTCGTGTTTACGTCCGCCGTTTCTCGAAATACCTCTCTCTAATTGGGGCCCTATTTGTCATTATATTAATTCAACCTTTTAACTATGTATTAAATCCAGGTATTTTTTCCATTGTTCGAGCACTCACTTCTTCAAGAAGTTTTAATAAAACAATACAAAACATTTCACATTTCATCAAAACGTTTCCCTTTGTCAGAATTAACAGGAACCTAAGGTCCTAACCCGAGCTTTAATATCCGAACTTCGCCTACAACATCGTTCATCCCTTGCCCCACATCATCCCCATAAAAAGCTAGCGTATAGCTCCTCCCTTTGAAGTGGCAATTGCAAAACAAAGCGAATATAACGGCACAGCAAGCGCTTCGTTTGCGCGTCCCCCTCGGCGATCTGACAAACACAAATTATCCCGTGCGAAGGAGAAATAAATACAAGCATTCCTCCTCCATTCCGACATGTGTCTGCCGACGTTTAAAACATATTTATTAAATTTCTTGCGCAAACGCGCCGTCGCAATTATTACAGTTTTCCCCGCGAGTAGCCGCCAATTTCGGCCAATTACTGCGACATCTAATTGGCCTCTTTTTTCCCGCAAATAACATCGATACGCTCCGACTATGCAATTTGTTATTATTTATTGGATAAAGACGCCGTTTACTCGATGACTGGGGGCAACATCCGTTCTGCCGCATGAGAAGAACTTTCCAATAATTCAAATGTGTGTATTTGTACGTTCGTATTTTAAATAGGTAGTTTTGTTCATTCTGCACACCTGTTGAGTCATTTTTGAACAATGTATCCTACCTGTTTATTATATATCCTACGTGTGTATTTTGTATCCTACCTGTGTATTTTATATCCTGTTCTTCAAACAAAAAGAAATTTGTAACACAGTACCAACCTTTCATTTTGTTTAAAAAAGAAATACTTGCGATTTCTTGTTCTGGAGGGTTTCCTGATCATTATCTTAAGATCATTATGTTACAATAATTAGTTCGATTCATGAAATTATTTTTTGTACGCTAAGAATGATTAAAGTTATGATGAAGCTAACACATGGGTTGAAAAGTCCCGGGCCTAACACATAGATGGCGCTAGTCTTATTGCATTCACCGCTTTTTCAATTAGTACTAACCTTCAAAAGAAAGCTGTTAAAATTTCATGATATTCTACTCATAAGTTTGTGAGTTATTGTGCTGAGTGACACTACTTTTGATATTTTCAAAACAATGGATCAAAAACAATTTCGTGTTTTAATTTTACACTGCTTCTTGATGGGAAAAAATACCGTTCAAGCGAAGCAATGGCTTGAAAAGTGTAATCCGGGCTCTGCTCTATCAGAAACAACAATAAAACGTTGGTGTACAGACTTCAAACGTGGTCGTAGAGACACCGATGATGCAGAACGCAGTGGACGTTCAAATGAGACGGTTACACCAGAAAATATCAAAAAAATCCACAAAATCGTTTTGAATAATCGAAAAGTGAAGTTGCGTGAGTTAGCTGACATTGTAAAGATATCAAAAGAACGTGTTGGCTTTATATTACATGAGCATTTGACTATGAGAAAGGTCTATTCAAAGTGGGCGTCGCGTTTGCTCACTGTTGACCAAAAACAAGAACGTGTTGATGATTCTCAGCAGTGTTTGGTCATGTTTCAACGTAACAAACCGGAATTTTTGCGTCGTTATGTGACAATGGATGAAACATGGATTCATCACTTCACTCCGGAATCAAAACAATCGTCATTTGAGTGGAGATCAACTGGTGAACCTCGTCCAAAGCGCCCGAAAGCACAACAATCGGCTGGAAAGGTTATGGCCTCGGTATTTTGGGATGTGCGTATTGTAATATTCATCGACTATCTTGAGAAGGGAAATACCATCAACAGTGAATATTATAAAGCATTATTGGAGCGTTTGAAGGCCGAAATTGCAAAGAAACGACCACATACGGCAAAGAAAAAGATTTTGTTTCATCAAGACAAAGCACCGAGTCACAAGTCAATCAAAACAATGGCAAAACTACATGAATTGAACTTCGAATTGCTCCCATATCCACCGTATTCGCCATGCAGATTTGGCTCCCAGCGATTACTGGCTGTTCGCAAACCTCAAAAAAATGCTCACCGGTAAGAAATTTCGTTCGAATGAAGAGGTTATGCTGAAACTGAGGCCTATTTTCAGGCAAAACATAAATCGTGTTACAAAAGTGGTATTGAAATGTTAGAGCGGCGCTGGAATGATTGTTTGGCTCTTGACGGAGATTACGTTGATGAATAAAGCCAATTTTGAACAAAAAAAAACGTGTTTTCTTTATTAGGCCCGGAACTTTTCAGCCCATGTGTTATTTCAAAGCGAGGAACTTTTTCAAAATAAGTTGTAAGTTAAATCCTAGATTTTTTTTATTACACAAAAGAGAGAGAGAGAGAGAAAGCTGTAATGAATCTGAGTTAGCCCCGATCGTTAAATTTATCATCGGCATGCGTTAGTACCGAAACTTTTTTGAAGGCACAACAACAATTTAAATAAACACTTAAGACAACGGAAATCAACAGAGTAAGATACATAAATGATTATGGTTAAAGCTTCAATCGCTGAGAACAGATTAGGGAAAAGCATATTGGAAGAAAAGGGGTTCAGTACTAAGTTTAAGATCCCAAATTTCAAAAAATCTTCACAATTACATTCTCTACTAAGATTTGCTTGTCAACAGAAAAACATGAATTCGTGAAGCTATTTATTTTCAGGTATTTTCAAATTCAAATATGTTCTGAAAAAACAGGTAATTGTGACTTCTTTTCACACTAGTTATTTCACATTTTTCATCCGTAGGTACCTATTTATGGTGATTTATTTCCCACCCCAGATTTGAAAATGATCTAAATCGCCATCGACGATAAAAGATACGTCTCTATATGTGTTTTCTGTTAAAAATATCTTAAACTTAACTTCCCAAACCAATTCCAAAAATATCCTGGACTTTATTCCAAATCAATTTCCTAACAGGTGAAGAAGCTAATTTAAATATTTCATCTACAGCTCCTTTATAGGCGTTACAAATCACCAGAACTTTTACATATCCGTTTAATAAAAATTGTAGAGGAGCTGCCTCTATAAAAACAACGAATTCCTGCGAGCTGATGCCAATAAAAAGAAAATGAAAGCCAGAAACAAACAGTCTAATAGAGATATTAATAAATTATTTATCTACGGCGCAGTACGGCTTTATATCTCCACGGGCATATTTTAGATAATTAAGAACGCAGCATGTCTTCTATCCAATTAAAAATGTGTATACACGACACGTTACGAACCGGTGAATCCGAAATTTATTCTCACATCTGGGAACACAATTATTAATTAACTAAACAAGTGCTACATATATAATAATATTAGCGGGACATTACACTCTGGCCGGCTTGTTTCTATTCAATTCAACTATGTATTGTGTTTTAGATGTACAAGATACACATGTTGGTGTTGATGTAGCTAGAACATGATTGAAAATTAGCATTTAGTCGAGAAAGAATCCCATTAAAACACAGCACATTACAGATTTTTCTGTCTACGATTTTTTATCATACATCAAAAGCTTTCGGTTTTGAATCTTATATTGTAGTTATGGACGCAGAAGCATTTTGCATGCAGACTATGAAGCTTATAGATACGACCTACCCAAGTACAGGACGTGTAAGCAATATCATGCATTTTTCTATCCGTGGCTAATGTGTTTTCGGAGATACAAACAGAATTTTAACTTCTCCATAAATAATTTCCACGTGAAGTCCGGCATTAATATGAATCGTGTGTCTGAATTCCCGTGGTCTCGGATATGACGAAATGACTGAATTATGTAAACTCTGGGCTAGTTTACAACTCACTCCGGTCATAATGTTCGCTAATTATGCCATTTAATGGCAGAAAGAATGCACATGAATAATTAGTTTTTAACTCTCGCTACTATTGTAATTATCCGTTCGTCAGCCTCTCGCTAGTCCGCACAGAGAGAGCTGTTTCGGGTAAATAATGAATTCAAAAATGCTGCACATTAAGAGTGCCTTAATGTATCCTGCGATGAAGATATCGGGTAAAAAATTGCTTCCGTGCTTTATATTATTTAACGATGGAATTTATTTTGCGGTACATTAGTGTACAAGCGGGAATTTGAAACGAAATAGAATTGGGAACGAAAAAGAATTGAAGGAAAAAGAATTGGGAACGAAAAAGAATTGAAGGAAAAAGAATTGGGAACGAAAAATAATTGAAGGAAAGAGAATTGAAGGAAAAAGAATTGAAGGAAAAATAATTGGGAAGGAAAAATAATTGGGAAGGAAAAATAATTGGGAGCGAGAAAGATTTTAAAAACGAGAAGCTACCGGCAGAATTGGAACCATAAAATTAAAGTTAAATTTGTCGTATAGCACAAGCTATAGCTATAAGGTTGTGCTATACGACAATGGGCCACAAGAGTTTAACTCCAGTAACCAGCGTAACCAAATTATGACCAAAAACAAAGGCATACAAATAAAGCAGACTACACAAATGATGGGTTTAACATCTGATAAACGAGCTGTATGACAACATTTCATAAAGAGGGTCCGCTTTAACAATTGACGTGTGCTTCACTTTTCAGAGATTGGAAGAGATAGTTCTCAGGGCTGTACTGGCGCCCGTCTAGGCGTAACAAGCAGATTTGGTTTAGTGGTCTTCCTCGGCAAACGAAGGAAGCAGAAGCAAGGCAGGCCGGCCCTGCCCATTTGTCATTTTTGTGTTATTGATGGGCCCAGTTAGATGGCTCGAGATGGTATCTGGGGACTTTTGTTTCGACAATCAATTATCTCCGGCTCAACCGCGGCATTTTAATTTAATTAGGGGATATTATGTGGCGCATTTCTTCAAAACTAACCAACCATTTAGTCCACTGATTAGATAATATGGAAATCATGTCCACTGTCCAATATGCTCGATGACACTGCTGTATGTGACGGTCGAGCATCTTGTTTCGAGCCTTAAACAAGTTTTACATCGTCGATGCGTTCTTTTTTTGCTTCGAAAATATTTGTATTGTTTTTATTTTATTCTCTTTGCGTATTGGACATTACTAATAAGTAGAAAACAACTAATATTTATAATATAAAGCCGTATTTAAATATAAGTTATAAAATTGAATACTACATAGTACTATTCCCATTTAAATAAAATACTAGTCGCCATCTGGAATCTAATAGCGCAAAGGAGAGTATGCGTACATATGTACGTTATGAAGCATGGAGTTAACACTTTAAGCGCCATCTAGTGATAATCCCGTGAAATACATCCGGAAATTAATATTTGGTATTTAGGAGGCCTAGTTTCCTGCAACTACGTTTCGGCCACTTTCGACCCTTTCTATTCGCACCATCTTCAGGAATCAGGGAATACTAAGTAAGTTACAATCAGGTGATTTCCTATCAACAAAAGAAACCAATACATCAACGATACAATACATATAACGTTTTACCGATACGTTCAAGGTTTGTTTATGGCTCCCAAGTTCGAGGCGTCTTAGGAACACTGGAAATAATCTATTTTATTCATCATGTAGGCCCAATTTATATTCACAATGCCGATTTTATCCGTTTCGTGTTTTAAACAATTTAGCAGAATTTAGCGTATTGTTGTGTAGGTAAGTGCGCTGTAACCGGTTTGTTTTAAACAAGGTTTCTTTCGGCTTCGCGTTTCGAGCAGTGCAGTCGCGTTTATTTCGCCCTTCGAAATTTTCCCAATTTCCGCCGCGAAATTCAATTCATTTTGCCATATTTTCCATTAGGTTATTAGTCGACTCTTTATCTATAGTAATTGCTTAAAAACAATAAATCTTCACAGCGAATAATCTTACTTTTCTATTAGAAAGAAAACCGACAATTACTCATGAGAAGATTCGGTTTATTTTTACAAGAAACTACTCAAAACGTTTTCTCTAGGAATATAACTAAACAGCAATATTATTTTAACGTACGGAATTTTATTAACGTTTGATTACTATGACGCTTCCAGTGTGTTCGGTTCTATTGCGAAATAGTGTTGCTAGCCTTATCAACGTAGATGCTTTTCAAGTGACGAGAAGTTTTAGTTTGTCAGCGGCAAAGAATATGAGATTCGTGCAATTTCAGAGGAAGGAGGGTGGGCCCAAGCAAATTGGGGCGCAGCTGACCGCCGAAGGAGATGTCTTTGAAATTAGTGCTGTGGACTCGACCATCCCCAACTGCATGGTTAAGTTTTTAGCGCATGATGAAGCTATTGATAAGGCCAAAAGGCAAGTAATATAGTAGCACCACGAGTAGTAGCATTATCTGTGATAGTAGTGTGGTATAGAATACATAGAGGTAATAATAATAAATAACAGGTTCTAAATTGTTATATATGTGAAGCTATACAAATATGTAAAGGTCAAAATTGAAAGCAATTAAATTTTTTCGGTTCTCGAAGTAATGCAGGTAGGTATAATATGCAATAACAGTGAGTTTTGGTTTATTATGCAAATTACCGAGGTTTATGGACACGTTGTACTGGATACATATGTGCATCGCGACCTTGAGTGCTGACATTGGTTATATTTTTTCCTTTCTTGTTAAGATTTTTTATAAATGCATAAATTCTTGTAAATTAATTTGTGGACATCCGACTGGTTTGCATTGAAATTTTAAAATAATAACGTATTAAAATGATTTAAATATCATATATATTTATATAATATTTTATAAGTATAGAGATAAATAGTAACATTGATACATAAATAGTACCTCATTTATCAAGCTCTAATTTTGTGCTCCAGGCTTAAAAATATTTACTTGCTGCAACTCCAGATTTTTGGCATTCGTTGACAACAACCTTGGTATTGGCACGTTATATTTGGTTCACATTATAATGTGGTAGCACATTATAAGTGGTAGCACATTATATGTGGTAGCACATTATATGTGGGACACATTATGTGTGACAGCACATTACATATGTGTGGCATTGACTGCAGTATATAGGTACGAGTATATATCTGCATGTAGCATTGGCTTTCGCCCATATATATATGAATTCTCTGCACCCGCAAATAATGAACTGTTAAGCAAACACGATAATTAGTTCAACCTTTAATTTGCGCTAAAAATATGACTAATATAAATTGTTTTGTCTTTTAAACGCTTTTTAAAAACTCACAAAGCATAAAAAACTTATACTCTTATGCAATTTCACATTGAATTAGCCTTAAAATTGCATTGGTCGTGTTATGCAATCCTCATTAGCTTAATAGCACTACACTACTACAAAATTATTACATCAAACATAATAATAATGGTGAAGAAATAATAGACAAATTCCTTGCTTTGCATTTATTTTACGCTACCGGTTTCGGCCCATCCCGGGCCATCATCAGCTTCTAAAACATTTTTTAACAGAAAATCAGAAAAGGTAGCCTCGAATTATAAAATATAACAAACAATGATCCATGATAACTTACACAGTAATGTTAAACAAAACCAAGACGATACATTCATATAAAAAGTTTTCTAATTATAATCTTAAAACAGTAGAATTGAAGAGATTGAAGAGAATTGAACTCACCCTACTGTTTTAAGATTATAATTAGTAAACTTTTTATATGATTATATCGTCTTGGTTTTGTTTAACATTACTGTGTAAGTTATCATGGATCGTTGTTTGTTATATTTTATAATTCGAGGCTACCTCTTCTGATTTTCTGTTAAAAAATGTTTTAGAGCCTCGGTTCCCATCATTATAATAATAATGCTTATAAGCACTCAGTTTAATTAAATTTTCTATCGGAAAAACTTAAGTGCTAACTGCTTGATAATATCTGCGCTTATCATTGAAATTATATACACCTTTCAACATGAGACCATGCTTATAATACCATAAAAGTAAATGAGATCATTAGACTTTATTTTACAAACGCCTAATGCATTTTTTTTATTACGAGTATGTACATAACATTACACACAGATCAAGTAAAACACAGACGGAGCCTTATCATTCAGTTATCAGCAAATTTAAAAATAATCCTTATATTACGTAAGGTCGAATAAATAATAAAAAAATTAATCCCAACATACGTCTGTATTCTTTTTATATACAGTGTAATCTCGGTAGTCCGAACTTCGGTACTCCGAACACTCCAGTAATCCGAACTGACGAAACAAAGAAAAATTACTGACTTTTTTAAAAAAAGACTGATTTTTGTTTTTTACTGTAACTAGAACTTTAAATAAAACATACATACCTACTTTTTATATAAGTAAAAATTGCAAAAATATGTAGGTACATTGTTGCATCCTGTATATTCATAACTATAGGAGTATGCTATTATGCATATTCCGCATATTCTATTGTTCTTTATATTTAAACTTCGCAGTTGGCTATTATGCATTGTTCTATTTCTATGCGTATGCACATTCCGCCACGCCTAGTGCGAAGATTAGACTTAGCAACAATTATTCAGTTTTAGTTTAAGTTAACACAGAATAGAATAAAGATCTATTAAAAAGTCTCTACCTTTTTTGATTTCAACTATTTGTTAGTTATTAAAATAGTGAAAGGACTAAGATCCGATGTTTATTCTTTAAACTCCGATGTCGGAGCCACCGAAAGCAAGAGCGGCTGCCCTGGTGTCAGGTTCCCAGTCTGGTATCCAACAACATATATACACGGTTATGTGCAATAATACATACTGTTTAATCTTTTTTACATCCTTTTTCCTAATACTTTCTGTAATCCGAACATTTCAGTAATCCGAACACCCCCTTGCAGCTATTAGTTCGGACTACCGAGATTACACTGTATTTATTTTTAGATTGCGATACTTATTTTCAGGATTGTCTCAGCTGGAAAATCATTAGTGCCATATAATGACGTTAAACTTCTGGCCCCCATAACAAACCCCGATAAAGTGGCTTGCGTTGGGCTTAATTACAAAACACATTGCGATGAGCAAAATAAGACGTACCCGACGGAACCCATGTTCTTCAGCAAATTTGCCTCGACCATCGTTGGACCATTTTCTGAAGTGAAATTACCGAATATAAGCAGTGTAAGCAGGGTGCAATAAAGAATAGTAATGTTAAACGTTCTATCAATTTATCGTTACTAATTACTAAATTTGATCTTATTAGATGGTGGATTTCGAAGTGGAACTAGCCGTAGTCATCGGCAAGCAAGGCAAAGAAATTCGCTTGGATAAAGCCCAAGATTTCATATTTGGTTACACGATTGCCCAAGATATATCCGCAAGGGATTGGCAGAAAAATCGAAATGGGGGCCAATTTCTTCTGGGGAAGAGTATGGACACATTCTGCCCCCTAGGGCCATCGATTGTTCCCAAAGAATACTTACAATCCGAAGACCTCGTTTTGAAAACCTGGATCAACGGGGTTTTGAAGCAAGAAGGGAAAATATCCGACATGATATTTAATACCAATTATTTGGTTGCTTATTTATCACAGTAAGTTTGAATGCTAAAAAAATCTAATTTATTACGATACGAATTACTTTTTAATAATTATAGGTCTTTATTAACCCTACGGTAGTCGCGCTATGGTGTGAGAGACCGACTATAGTAACTATTTGCCATATTGAGGAATGTGGTGGGAGTAGAGACTGGCGCACGCATGAATGGTCTCGTCTCTGGGCCCAGTACTGTTAGTCTTGGTTTGGTTGCCGTACTTGTTTAGTGCACTGTGTTATTAACGTTTTCGGTCCGTGAGACCGTTGCGACTGTTCAAGTTTGTTATGGTTTGGTGCCCGAGACTGTTGCGACCACTCAAATAGTTTTATTTTTTAGCAAAGGTATTACAATATATTAAATTTCTCGAAAGTAAATTTAAAATAGACTCGATATGTAGCTATAATGGCATTCGGTTAGTCGTATAAATCAAGTTTTGGTCTGTGAGACCGATGTGACTACTGATGTTACAAAAAATGACACGACTACCGTATCGCTTTAAGGGGGTCATCTCATGTGATGGGCTTAAAAAATCGATTTTTTTGTCCATAAATTGCTTTCTTAACATGTCTAGAATATGGTAGTAAAGTGATTTTTAAAAATTCGAAGTCGTTTTAAAAATACAGCCGGTAGAAGAAGCAGCTGTTCGGAGCGCTGAGTTGGCAGTCGGAGTCCGGGTCTATTGTGTACGGTCGGCTTTATACCTGGCACCCTTTTATACAAATACACGTTTATACAAGTTTCTACAGGCTTAAAAAGGAATTTTACTGAAGTTATTTTAGTCTTGGTTTATTGATTGTGTCTGGTGACGGTACTTGGAAGAAAAGAGGCTTTTCATCTCTATTTGGAGCTTCTACATTGATTGGAAAGCACACCGGGAAAGTTTTAGATGTCATGGTTATAAGTAGTTTTTGTGGTGCATGTAATAAGTGGAAAAGTAAAAAAACAACGGATCCTTTAGAGTACGAAATGTGGTATGAAATGCATGTAGATGAATGCACCATAAACCATACCGGAAGTTCCGGTAAAA
>JAWQRP010000543.1:0-26496 GCA_033557875.1 Quadriops clusia
TGATCCTTAGCCGACCCTGTACCTGATTCTTGAACTATCAACTCGTTTTGTTGGAAAGAACCTAATAACAAATGCTCCTTGCGAGGCAATTGTAACAAAAAATTGCTGGGTTGCCACGTGCGAAATCAGATATTTCGATAACAGGTTTCTCATCTTTATCTGTTTACATTTAAAGCGATGCATTAGAAGAGTTCCGCTTCAAGGCAGGGTCCTTTGCGGGCGAGATACGTACGTAAGGGGGGTACTGTTTACATTTGTAAAAATCAGCTGAGCTAGCTGCCACTTAAGAATATTGCCAAGAATACATTGGTATTGAATTAAATAAATGTATTCTTGCTCATATGCTCATATATGTATATGAAACAACGATACTCTTAACTAATGTGTTTAATCTTTGCCTAGAATTAGTAGTGGCGCTGTGAGACTTAAACAATATTCTTACTGTAATTCGTTAAGATTCATATGACACATACCTAGGTAAATAATTAAATGTCAATAGAACTTTGGAACTAAGTCATGTTTAAGTTTTACATGCGATACCGTCGAGTTAATAAATTTATAGTCAATTAACTGTCGATTAGTCATATTTACCTTTCAATGTCCAAGAATTGGACATAGGCATCTATTTACGTCTAGTTGTTAAATACGTTAGCTCGACAAGAAATCTCTCCTTTTGGAAGATTCTCTACATTTTTGTACCAGCTTGAGTTTGGTGACGTAGGTCACAAGGCGATAAAAGCCTAGCGGTAGATATACATCCTTCAAAATCAGTCTCAAGGAATATATAATAATAGTTGTAAGATTAAAAAACGAAAGCTCAAGACAACACAATTTAGTTTTATTTCAATACAGTTTTAGTTTAGTTCAGTAAAAATCAATATAGAATTAAATTTCAATGAAGAATTAGTTTTAAGTTCCTAAATAAATATAAACAATAAATAAAATAAATGTCTACAAGTGATATATAAAGTAAAGAAGGCCGACAAAAAACCCTCGTCCATAGTACACCACTGTGTGTAAAATTTGTATTATTTTCACTTTACAAGAAAATATTAGGAATCTGCTGATGACTGAAAGTGGACTACTCCTTTATATATGTCCCGAAATTTGTAAAATGAAATCAGAAAACTAAAATAACTATACCAGCACGTATGCACATCTTAAGGCAACTATTTGTGGCATTTAGCACATTACGGTAGCTAAATAAATGAAAATATAACTTAAACGACTCAATTAATTACTAGGTTATACATATTATTACAAAATAAATTACATTATCAAACAAATTATTATTTGAAACCAGAATGATATGTTAAAGTAGTATTTTAAATGACTTATTTTTTTTTACACAAAAAAATAAACAACTTTACAGAATAAAGGTAGTTCATACATTCTTATAACATTGTCGTCAAAAATTTAAACAAGAAGTGTACAATAATAAATACGTAGAATTTTAAAAATATCAAAAACAATTTTTTTTAATATTCAACATCAAAGATATTAATAATGTTGAATCAAAGATTTAAACTATTTTTCATGTCGCTTCATGTGGGCCGTTAAGTTTACTTTCTGGTGAAAACCTCTACCGCACACTGCGCAAGCAAACTGTTTTGTGCCGCTATGAATTTGTAAATGTCGAGTGAGGGCACCGTTAGAAGATAAAATTTTGCCGCAAGTTGGACAAGGAAACAAGGGCCTGCTCTTTTTGTCCTCAGTATGGAGCTTTAAATGGGCAACCATTTTCGCTTTTTCAACAAAAGTTCTGTCGCAGACGGAGCAGGCGAATGGTTTTTCCCCTGTATGTGTTTGTTCATGCCTCGTCCGGTCCTCCTTCCTGAAGAAGACCTTTCCGCAGGTATTACAACTGTGACGATTCTTTTCTTCGTGGGTCTTCATGTGCCGCTCCATGACATGTTTCCGAGTATATTTCTTTTCGCAATGTTTGCATGCATAAGGTCTTTCGCCAGTGTGCATCCTTAAGTGGATACTGAACTGCAGATAGGAAGAAAAGGCTTTCTCGCAAATATCGCAGTACCTGGGCTCATTCGGAGTTGCTTCTCTTTGGTTTCCTGTTTCGGAGTCACATAATTGATCATTCTTGGATAATTCAGAGTCTTCTATTTTTTTTCCTCGAAGCTTTGGATATTTAAACTTCAAGTTCTTGAAACACAACTTTTTTAGATTAGAATTTTCGTCGAGCTCTTCAAATGGCTCTTGCTTGATTTCCAGTGGAGCTTTTCCTGCCATTTTCATGAAATCTTGCTAATATTGATAAATGATGTAAGCAAAAAAATTGAATCTGATCTGATATATAAAATTCTTTCATAGGTTAACTAACGATTTTTGCGGGAAAAATATAATCTTAATTTGTTATACGCCAACAGATGGCACTTTACCTTCCTACCTTCTTAATCTATCTCTTCTCTGAGATGTTTTCATTTTTAACCTGTTCTGGATTATTTTCAGAGGACACAGAAATAAAACACAGTCCTAATAGTTTTTCTTTATTTTATAGTCAAAATATAATAATATAACCCTTAAGAATATTGATAAGCATATTGGACACACTATATGTAAGAATCAAATGGGCAAAATTCTCCTCGGAGGAACACAATACATCCATATTAGAGAGAAACGTTATTGGCAAAGTAAGCGGCGTACAGAAAAACAACTTCTTAATAGATTATCGTTATTATCCAAACAACAATTTTTATACACGTAAAATTGTTCTATACAATAAGCTGCATGTCGAAAGTAATCACAGAAATAATCGTAGTCATATTTACAATCTTTACAAAGTAACACATTAAGGCGGACCCCCGACTTGGAACTTAAGTTGAGCCTCGGAAACAATCGCGAACGACGGGGATCCAACTTAACACACAAATTGTCAACTGAACACAAACAAATGAAATTACAAGACGTTATACATGGGTACTAAAGGTAAAGTGGAAAACAAAACAAAATAATGTACATAATTGGCTAAATTATACATAATGACCACACATCGAAGGAACAAACGTAAGAAATGAAGGTAAGTGCTTTATGATTGTTAGTGTATTACAAAAATGATGCTCGGAAATGCTTTAAAGGATTGCCGAAATGAATAAAAAGGCAGGGGGCAGTCTTTAATATTACAGTTCAAAAAATCAACTCGTGGTTCAAAGTCTGATAAGAAACTATAATAATACGTAAATACAAATATTTACAAAAATGTACAAAGAATTATCTTAAAGGTGCAAAGAGTGTATTAGTTTCTTTTGTCGCTTTACTTTATAATACTAACAATAATACATAAAACAAAAAACTTGGCGAAGATTTTTCTTTATATTATGTCGTGTAATATTGATGATTTCTATCAGTAAACATTTTCGAACCATTACACCCTTCTTGTTCTACAATCATTAAAGTATTTTTTATATTAAATATTTTACATTGAAAATCAGTGTACATGTAGAAATCAAGGAGTCGTGAGTTAAAGACATAAAATTTATGTATGTAAAAATACATCCAATAAGACAAAATTCTTTTGTTAATTATTCTTTAAATATACGTTTTATCCTTCATATCCTCAACAAACATGAAGCCGAGGCCCTGATTCATAACCGTTCGAACATTCAGATCGCCTAAACGACATCAGGGGATCCCCGCGATGTTCAAACGCTTACTATCAAGTAGCCTATGCCCCTGTAAATATTAACTTTTTAACCTACATTCTTATGTACAATTTTACAAACTTATCTTTAAAATAGAATACCATCTTTTTTTGTATACATCTCCGTCTTTCTCTCGTCCTTTATACAAATACAATCATTGGCTTCTTATAAAATGACAAATTAAAAATCTTAGCTACAAACGAAAAACAAACCTGAAACAAACAGAGAACTTTTGTTCAAATTTTATACAATACTGCAGTGAGTTTCACGATTCTCTTTATATTATATAAAAAACATTACTATAACCTAACGAATATCTTTTTTTGTTGTATGTATATATATATGTCTACTAATTATTTCATTGAATATTGAAGCATATTCTTTCGTCGATTCTTCAGTCATTTTGTTTAATTCATATGTATTTTTGAAACAAGTACTGTTTTTGTCCTTTAGTCTCTCTTGATCTAATTACATATAAAAAAATAATTCTATACTAGCGAAATATGCCTCAATATTCACAAACAAAGCTAGATCATTTAAAATGAGTTTTCTAAATTTATTCCCCATAATAATATATTAATTAATAATATATTATATAAACGGTTAGGCAAGTGGCAGCAAAAACGGCCAACTTTGCTCAAGATTTGAATGAACAGAAATTTTGTGTGCAAAAGAAGAACATTCTCGTTTTCGTTGTATACATTTCTTTGTATTTAAGACAATAAATAAATAAAAAATAAAAATGAAACATTTCTACTAGATCCTTGCTTAATATTTAAATGATTTGAAAATGTTCTTCTTGTCGCAACGCAATGTCCAGTTACTTTTTATGTAAAAGCAAAGTTGGCACTGATTTTTAATGCTCTGTTAAACGGAGTAAAAACAATATTTTCGATATATCTTCACATGAAACCCGTCTTTAGAAAATCACATCACACACAGTATATAAATGCGCTAACAAATCCGGGGCGGCCTGCATAACCAGATCGCTTCTCGTAACATCATCAATCTGCTTTTTATATAGAAAACACTGCTAAAATTACTTCTTTCTTTAAAAACACTTAAAATTGACTACAATAAAACAGGACAATTCTCAACAACCATGTTGGCGGCCGGGAAGCTTCATGGCGCAAACGCATCAGCTAAAAATATAAAATCTAACCTCTGTCGGGAAGCTTGGTCTCCCCAGAAAGCAAAACTTGGTTTCGTTTCCGAGTGAAAAGCTTTCCCGCGAGCGCGTAGCTTAATGGTCCACATTCACCGTAAAGATTTGTGCACAAATTAGGTTAATTTGCACAAGTAAAATTGTTTTGCATGGGTGTTTGCACAAAATTAGCAATAGGGAGGTTTTTACAGGAAAGATCATGTTTGTATTGTTGTTCATAGCTGTTGTTTGTTGGACGAGTTTCTTTACACAATGTCATTTTCGATGATTTCATGTTGTATGATGTCGTTCTTAATTTGGGTAATGTCATTTTGAGTAATGTCATTTGAGTCATGTCATTTTGGGTAATGTAATTTTGGATAATGTCATGTTGCACAATATTGCTTTTGCACAAAATGTCCTTTTTGTACACAATGATTTTTATACAAAATGTTTTTTTATACAAAATGTTTTATTTTGTACAAAACATTTATATATACAAAATGTTATTTGTACAAAAAGGTTTTTATATACAATGTTTTTTGAACAAAATGATGTTTTTAAACAAAATGATCTCTTAGGAAAATAGTTTTGTGAACAAAATGGCCTTGTTTTGAACAAAATGTTTTTTTATACAAAACGTTCTTTTGTACAAAATGTCTCTTTGTGAAAAATATTATTTTCTATAAAACATTGTTCAATAAAAAAGGTTCTTCTGTAAAAACGTTCTTTTGTAGAAAAAAACATTCTTCTGTTAAAGAACATTCTTCTGTAAAAACGTCATCTGCAAAAACTTCCTCTGTAAAAACGTCTTCTGTAAAAACTTTCTCTGTAAAAATTTCTTCAGAAAAAATGTTCTTTGCACAATTTGTTCATTATAAGTTTTCTGCGTAAGTACCTTCGAGTACCTTATTTTGTGCAAACACCTCCTCGCAAATTTTTGCATAAATTCAACAATGAGCTCATATATCAACAGGTTGGCAAACGCCGAGCTTTGAGACCGCCAACAGGCCGCGATGACGTGATCCACAAGTCCCTCGAGTCAATAAATATAGATTCTCAATATCAATTCACTAAATGTCTCTCGTCCTCTTCTCGCCTTAAACATTCGTCAGGGTGACGATGTTCGGTGTTCTTCATCATCTCAAGATCAAGATGAGCGCTGTCGATACTGCTACGATGACCATAACGGTCGTGGACGTCAGCATGGAGCCAACATTCGATGAGTCAATGTCGGCACAGGTGCCTGCAATAGATGAAATAAAATAATTATTGAAAAGATATCTAGGCGAAGATTAGAAAAGTTATGGATACAATCTCATCTCAGGACATAGTGATTCATAATAGGGGGACAAAGATTACTAGACCTAGCAATAGGAAAAACCAGGACGATAATGAGGAACCTCTGCAAAAGGAAAGATATTGATCAGACGATATGGATGATGAAATGAGAATCCTGTTCATATGCTTCATACATGTTATATAAAAAATAATTGTTTTAAACAAAAAAATGTTTTCTTTCTTGAAGTCAGAATTTATATTTATATTTTAATATTGATTAGATTATACTCCGTCTGTCTGAAAATAAGAGTCCCATTTAACAGTGTTTTTCGAGACTAGGATAAATGTTAGAGATAGGACTTAAAGACTTATATAGAAGCACAGATACCAAGATAGCTCATCTAATGCTTTTCATTAGAAATGTGAAGGGTTGCCTAAGTTGCCAGAAAATTCAAAGAATAGAAGAAAAAAACAACCAATTATGTCTGTAAGAAATGCAATGCTTTTACCACTCTCCACGACTTATTATAACTCCCGAAGGCCTATGAAATATTGCATCATGTTATGCCGTGCTGGTCTCAAAAGTTAAATCCTGCTAAAACTAAATACCTCACCGTTTTTAAGAAATAAAACGTTTAAATTTGACATTTATTGCCCGAAGCGCCATCTTAAAAAGGATGCCAGAACATACCCAAAAAGATGCCATCTCAGGATCAAAACCGCAACCTTTTTCCCCATCTGATGAGCTATCTGGTTATCTGTGATAGAAGTATCTAAAGTATAAAATCCTTATTTTGCCTGTCTGATTTAACAAATATCAGTTTGTTACCAATTCGTACATATAAGACAAATAATGAATTACATGAACATATAATAATGTAAGATAATCTATATTATTTATTGATGAAGCTCTTAAAATGCATTGGCAACTTCAAATGATAAAAAAATGTTTCAAAAACAAATAGTTTGTTATGTCCATAAATTTTTCTCAGTGTAGCGAAAAACTATCCAAAATGTCGGCGCTCTGTCGATAACGGCTACGACTTCTTTTCGCAGAGTTATGGCCCTTTAAATATTGAGATTTCGGAATAGCGCAGGGTTCACAACAAGGACGTCGTTCCCGTGTTTCCTTTGCGGACACGTGTGGATAAGGTGCAGTAGGAAGGCTAGTGCGATGTGCAGGTACCAAATAATAATAAAAAGAAGAGAAAAAGCACTTTTCCTACTAATAAATCAAAAAAATTTTATAGTTTTGTTTAGTTTTTCCCATTCCTACCCCTACAGTCAAATATGTCATATCTTTCTGAACAAGAACGAATATGTCTTTTTATGATGAGAGGCTGGGGCAATCGGGTGAGATCGTTCAGTGATGTGAAGTAGCTATTCAATGATACATTTCGCAATGAAGGTACTTCCATTTCAAAATCTACAGTTCACAGAACGATAACTCGTTTCCACCAAACTGGAAGTGTTAACAATCGTCCAGTATTAGGTAGACCGAATACGGCAACAAACCCAGAAAAATCGATGGAAGTTCTAGAATCAGCTTGATTCAAGTCGAAAAGTAGCTCTGGGACATAATATTGACAAAAACTCTGTTCTTAAAATAGTAAGAAAGAATGAATTTCATCCCTATAAAGTTCATGTTGTGCAAGAGTTAAATGAAGATGATTTTGATAGGCGAATTGAATTTTGTGAGATAATGATGGAAAGAGTTGACGATAATCTTAACTTTATATCAAATATTGTTTTCTCAGATGAAGCAATATTTCAGTTAAATGGCAACGTTAATCGGCACAATTGTATATTCTGGTCTGACACAAATCCTCACTGGATAGAAGAAACACATACGCAATATCCAGAAAAGGTGAATGTGTGGGCAGGCATTCTCAACAATGCTATTATTGGTCCATTTTTCATCGATGGAAATTTAACAGTTGCGAAGTAACAAAATCTACTGAGAGATGAAATTGTTGCCACCCTCTGGCAACTTGAAAACAGATCATCCTGTACATTGTATGTTCCTACTGCACCTTATCCACACGTGTCCGCAAAGGAAACACGTCCTTGTCGTGAACCCTGCGCTACTGCGAAATCTCAATATTCTAAGGGACATAACTCTGCAAAATGGGTGTTTTTTGAGTAATCTGGTACATTGTTTAACACCATTGTATCCCTGTAAATTTTACTTCTCTATTTCAAACCATTCAGAAGTTCCGGTTCCGGGACTTTTTTTCCACCCTGTATATTATAAGACACATAAGATATATAAGTTTAATAAGTTTAATAAGCTATCCATTTAATATCTTCGGAAAATGCTTTTAAACTTGGTGGCATTTACCAGCGAACCAGTGATCCGAACAACGCAATAAATTTAACCCGTTCGACACTAATAAGATACGGAGACATTATGATTACTGCTACTTATTTAACCTATGCATAGATAGGTACCCTGTGGATACGTATGTCCGGCCAAAGGCGACTAACTGTTTTAGAGAGTGTCTATTAGCGAACATTTTTTTTGGAGTAAGAGCAGAGAGTACATGGGGAAAACGCTTTAGAAAACGCTAAAGTGAACATCCTGCCAAGTGCACTAATTTACAATAGTCGAGTACGTAAATAAATAAATAAATCAATCAATCTTTCACTCCGAAATAGATAAATCTTTTAAGGCGCGGTTACTTTACAAGCAACGTTTAAAAGCAACATTTCAAAGAAACGTTTAAAAGCAACGTTGATTAAAAGTTTCTTCCGCGATTAGAGGAAGTTGCCAACCTATGTAACTAATGCTCTATAAACTATTTTATATATTTATATATTAAATATTTATATATTATATATTTATATATTATATATTTATATATTATATATTTATATATTATATATTTATATATTATATATTATATATTTATATATTATATATTATATATTTATATATTATATATATTATATATTCTTCGTTTGAAAAAAAAAACTAGAGTATTAAGGAATTTCAATATTTTTATTTTGCTGCAATAAAAATACATATGTACACAAAAGAACAAACAAAAACATTAAGTATCACATTAAAAAAAAACAAAAGAGAACGTATAATATACACATACAGCATGCAATTATGAGACGAAATCATGTAAATAGGACGAGATGGATGAAAAACGAAAAAACATAAAAAATAAAATAATGGATGAATGATAATATCGTAAGTACGACTTACAAAAAGTAAGTACTTTGTGAGTATAAATAAGAATTGCTGCTAAATTCGTAGACAATTTCAAAATGTAATACTGTTTTAGGTCGCAGAGGGCTGTGGCACGGTCGCGAGCCGATCGCCTAATGTTTCAAACTGCCTCCATAGCCGCCTCCGTGCTGAATATTGACGCTAGAATAACTGGTGGCGCCACCATGAGAACTGCTACTATAGGAACCTCCGTATGAACCTCCATATGAACCTCCATGACCATTAAGTGAGCTACCATAAGAGCTACCAAGGGAAGAACCATGACCTCCAAGAGAAGAACCATGACCTCCAAGAGAAGAACCATGACCTCCAAGAGAAGAACCATGACCTCCAATCGAACCTCCATAAGAGCTTCCAAGAGAAGAACCATGGCCTCCAATTGAACCTCCATAAGAGCTTCCTAGGGAAGCGCCATGACCTCCAAGGGAACCACCATATGAACCTCCAAGAGAGGCACCATGTCCTCCATAAGAGCCTCCAAAGGAACTTCCATGACCTCCTAGGGAACCGCCGAAAGAACCACCGCTGAAGCTTCCATGGCCACCTACGAATCCTCCTCCAAGACCTGGGAGATGAAGATTTGTGGAAATTACAGTAATTAAATTAAAGATTTAACAACATCTTAAGAATTTAAATTTACCATGGCCTCCTCCGATTCCTCCGTGTCCTCCTCCGATTCCTCCGTGTCCTCCTCCGATTCCTCCGTGTCCTCCTCCGATTCCTCCGTGTCCTCCTCCGATTCCTCCGTATCCTCCTCCGTATCCTCCTCCGTATCCACCTCCGTATCCACCTCCGTAACCGCTTCCATGACCACCCCCGAATCCACCTCCATGTCCTCCACCAAAGCCTCCTCCGATTCCTCCACCAATTCCTCCTCCAAGACCACCGCCGAAGCCTCCACCGAATCCACCGCCGCCTCCTCCTCCAACGCTAATTGGTTGAGGTACGTTCACAATGATAGGTGTTGGTACCCTAACTGGTACAGGTTGAGGAATGGTGACTGGGTAAGGTTGTGGTACCGGTACTTGGACAGGTTGTGGTACGGGAACTGGTACAACTTGAGGAACATGAACT
The DNA here is from genome assembly GCA_033557875.1 of Quadriops clusia. Taxonomy (NCBI): domain Eukaryota; kingdom Metazoa; phylum Arthropoda; class Insecta; order Coleoptera; family Hydrophilidae; genus Quadriops; species Quadriops clusia. The sequence continues at coordinate 10,394 of JAWQRP010000543.1, forward strand.
GGTACAGGTTTGGTGATGGTGACTGGGTAGGGTTTTGGGACGGTCACTGGTTGTGGTACTGGGACAGAAACCGGGACAGGTCTTGGTACGCTGACTGGGACAGGTTGTGGTACTGGGACTGGCACAGGTCTGTTGATGGTGACTGGGACAGGTTGTGGGACGGGTACTGGGACAGGTTGGTTCACTGTCGTTACAGTTGCCCCACCGCTTCCGAACCCTCCTCCAAGACCGCCACCAAAGCCTCCTCCAAGTCCACCTCCAAGTCCACCTCCAAGTCCGCCTCCAATTCCACCGCCAAGTCCGCCTCCATGGCCACCTCCAAGTCCAATTCCGCTTCCATGGCCGCCTCCATAGCCACCACCAAAACCACCACTAAGTCCATGGCCTCCTCCGTATCCTCCGCTAAAGCCTCCTCCATGTCCTCCTCCAATTCCTTCCAATCCTCCGTGCTCGTAGCCTCCTTCGATTCCTCCGCTTAACCCATGGCTGCCTCCAAAGCCTCCTGAGATCCCGTGGCCACTGTCGTAACTGCTGCCTCCATAGCCTCCATCCAACACTCCTCTTTTGTCGGTCTTCTTCTTGTCTTCAGTGTCTTTGCATTGGCTAAGTGCGAGGGCACTCAGCACGATGGCCAGAACCTTGACAATTGAAACATTCGGTAACTTATTGATCAAAATTACAAACAATTAAAATGAAACCAAATATGGAAAAAAACAAAAACTAAAAATCAAAAATGATAAACACCAAAAATTAAACCAACAATTAAACCAAAAATGATAAACAACAAAAATTAAACCAAAAATTAAACCAAAAATTAAACCAAAAATTAAACCAAAAATCAAACCAAAAATTAAACCAAAAATTAAACTAAAAATTAAACCAAAAATTAAACCAAATATTAAACCAAAAATTTAACCAAAAATTAAACCAAAAATTAAACCAACAATTAAACCAAAAATTAAACCAAAAATGTAACCAAAAATTAAACCAAAAATTTAACCAAAAATTAAACCAAAAATGAAAAAAAAAACAAATTGAAATCGAGCTTGATGGTACATACCAGGAAAGGTTTCATGATGCTGTACGAAGAAGTGATTTTAGGCGAATGATGTCTACCCCCGGATTTTTAACGCTTATATACCGAGTGTCCATTCATGAGCGGCCATCGCGTGGGGTGCCAAATAACACAGCCGACGTGATCCAATCCTACCATCACTTTCACCGATCTTCACCATGGGAGCTTAACATATGCTGATTGCGCCTCCTGGCTGAGAACCAGAAGAAGCAGAGACCGACAACGCTCCGCTGCCCATTGCGTTAAATTGCTAAAAGCCACATCAATCTGGCATTACAAAAAACACATTATACAATGCTAAATTTGCATTAAACTACATTCTTCTGCTACAATTTTTTATAAATGCGCCATTAATATCAAGCGCTAAATCATGTTTTATTTATACACGTGAATTTCAGTTTTTGTTGCCGGCGATTCCTGAGAAGGATATCCTACATTGGCACAGATCGTGATGAATGCTTAACATTTGCCACGCTCGCGATTTAATCTTTTAACCCCATTATATAAGAAGATCGAGAAGACCACGAATTACTTTACTTGGTTAGTTATTTTATTTGTCATTTCTCTTACGTCAGCCGTTTGACATTTCCCGCTCCTACGTCACACGTTTGACATTTCCCGCCTCTACGTCACACGTTTCACTTTTCCCGCCCCTACGTCACACGTTTGACATTTCCCGCCCCTACGTCACACGTTTGACATTTCCCGCTCCTACGTCACACGTTTGACATTTCCCGCCCCTACACTACTTAAACGTCAAATTTTTGACAGTTCCGATACGTCAATGTTTTGACACGCGAAACGTCAAAATCCCGACGTCATAGCCGCCAAAGCCGCGCCAATTGCGAAAGCACAAGCCAGAAATCGCATGAACCATGACCGCTGCCGAAAATACTCCTCTAAAACACGGAATAATCAGCGGAATTACAAGGCATTTGGGAAACTAGTTCTTTTAGTTGCGAGACAACACACATGTTCTGCCATTATTAGTGCGGCACTCTTTCTGGCTTTCACGGGCCGCTAATTAAAATATGTGTTATTATGCGGGGCCGCAATGATAATTAATATTTCGCGTTCGTGTGGCCGGCGATTTTCTAAGTCGGCTTTTTGAAACAATCCTTCCTTACTCTCTTCTTATTCTTAATTAAGTCGGAGCTTCCACGGGGAAACGCTCGCAGGTTCTGCATAATTATGCACACGCTACGTCAGAACGAAAAAAAAAAAAAACAATCGCATGCAGCCCACTGGGATCAATACGAATAGAATTAAGCAGAGCTTGAGGAAGTCGTCATTTGTTTGTTAGCCTGCTGTATTTTACATAGTCGGCTGTATTTTACCTAGCCTCCTATATTTTTAAACCTAGGAAATTGTTTCTCGCTTGAATGAACATGAAAATTATCCGAAATTATCGCTTAGAAACAAAACAAAAAACGAGCGCTCCACAATTATTATTGACAATCTCGATTATCATTGCGGCATCGACGATGCATTGTTGCCGAATAAAAATTTTTGACAAATTAAAACTCGATTGCGAAAAGCGAAAGAGCATTTGCATAATTATCGAGGAAACAGAAGTGGATCAACTTATCGTTGAAATAGGCTTATCGTTAAAATTGCGAAAAGTTCTGAGCCAGTGATTTGCATGTGCACTTACCTACATGAAACCATATTCTAACTCATAATTCGAATGTAGCGATCATTAATAGCAGATATTCAATTTTGATTTGATAGGTGTGCGGTTTTTTCTCCGTATGTAGGCCAAACCATTCGCTGTGTAATTTAAACCGAGGAGCAAAAATGTGCATTATTACCATCGCCCCAATTTGCATCCTAATGCTCGAATTTACGAAATTTGGAATTTCAATGTTAATATAGAATTTAAAACAAATTTCTAATCACCGCATCTGCAATATAGGATATAAAGATATAAATCTCTGAATGTTGATTTCTTTTCAATTACTACAGATAACTCCTATAATCTCTTCTATCAATTAATTTGTAAAATGAGTAATCTGACCATAGCACATCTCAATACTCATGTATATTAATGCACCCAAGGAAAGTGTGCCTTTTTTACGATTATGACAATGTAGAAAATCAAGGTTCCTTTAATAATGTTTCTGCAGAGACACAAAACAACTTATTTTATGAACTGTTCTTTCCTTGTTTACGATTCCAATTTCCATACATATTACTTGTTGTAATATGCAATTGCTTACATTTTTCTTGGAACGTGTTTCCAAAGTTGACAAACCTCTTCTTTGTCATCGAAGACAACTGCACTTTTGAGTTTCAATTCAGAACTGCAAGTACTAACGAGGAATAAAGTTAGATCTTCTTTAAGCAAAAACTGTGATTTTACTATGGAAGGTATTCAAGCAACCCTTTTGGAAAAGGGGTCTTTGAGGATTCCTCTACCATCTTCAGAGAAAGAATCCTTCACACAATACCTTTCGATCATTCTTTTGGTCTCGGCTATTGGCTGGCTCGCCCAATACCATTGGAGACGAAGACGGCTTTATTTCATGGCTTCTAAGATCAAGTCTTTCCCCTTGTGCTTGCCCATAATCGGTCATGTCCATTATTTCTCAGGAAGCACTGAAAGTAAGTGTTATTTCTTGGGGTGGTTTTCATGAGCTGCAGCTCAAAACCATGGTTTTGGTTTTAGAGGTTGGTTTTTACACGAAATATTTTTAGAAACTTTGAATAACATCATGTGGCTCTTGGAAACCTACAAGTCTCCAAGGGTCGCCTGGCTGGGGCAACTTCTTTTTGTGACCATACACAACCCTGGTGACATAGAAGTCGTCATGAACAACGCTTTGGAGAAAACTGATGTCTATAAGTTCGCCAGAGATGTCGTGGGAACTGGACTTTTTACTGCACCTGGTAGGTTTTTTTTGTTGATCCCACTTCTGATTTTATCGCAGAAATTGTCAATCGTAAAACTCTCAATCGCAAAAACTGTCAATTGTTACCTGTTAGTTAACGTTTAATTTTAGTGCAAAAGTGGAAGAGACATCGGAGGATAGTGATGCCAACGTTCAATCAAAAAATCCTGGATTCCTTCGTGGAAATTTTTGCAGACAATTCTGCGAATTTGGTCGAGGAGATAAAGAAATATGTGGGAAAACGAGAAGTCGATTTGTTTAAGTTGATGGACGGGTGCACGTTGGATACAATTTGCGGTAAGAGCAAAGAATCTTCGCTATAAACCTTATTGTCATCTCCTCATCTCTCTTATTGTCTAAATCACTTTGGTGATCTCTCAACTCCTAACATACGTTTGTCTACGCTTCTACGTTTGTCTACCAGTTAAATTCTAAAGTGGTATAATTAAGATAACTTCTTCAGACTTAAGTCTCTTCTTTCTAACGTTCTCCTTTGGCCTTGTGATTAAATAGAATATGATAGTTGTTGAGTATGCATGCCTACATTAGGTGTAAGTATACCTGACTATGTTCGTAACTGGATGCTTGGTTGCCTAATTTTAGAGCAAAAGTATAAGAATGAGTCTAGATTTCACATACCTTCGTTTCAAGAGTTAATAAGTACTGTGTCAGGTCTGCAACTCGAAAGTTGACAATCTTAAGATCTCTGGCATATCTTCAAACCTTTAACTGTCTTTAAGCGTTTAATTGTCTTTAAATCTTTAAACAAGGTTTATTTCGTTTACACGACTGTGTAAGTTACACTCATTTTTATTGTTACTCCATAAAATATTCAATGACTCAATTATTGTGAAATAGATGTTTTCATGCTTCACATGAAATCTCTTGATATTTTCTATACACTACAGGTAAAATTTATAAATTTAATTTTCAAAAATTTTTTTTATTTGATATTTGTTGGTTCATTCATTTACAACTGATCGTTTTACTTATATGAATAAATATAATTGTAAATGTCCTGAGGAAGGACAGAAAACGTGCCGAAACGTCGACTGATTGTAGAAAATAGATATGCAATAGAATATCAACAACTAATTCTGGTGTTTGACAGAATAAATTCATATTATTTAAATCTTTAACTGTATTTTAAGCTGTAGATTTTTGGCACGTCTTCAAACTTTTAACTGACTTTAAACCTTTAACTGTCTTTACATCTTTAACTGTTTTTAAATATTAACTGGTTTTATAGCCCTAGATCTTTGATACGTCTTCAAACCTTTAACTGTCTTCAGAGCTCTAGATCTTCGACACGTCTTCAAACCTTTAACTGTCTTTAATTTTTTAACTGTCTTTAAATATTAACTGATTTTATAGCCCTAGATCTGTGATACGTCTTCGAACCTTTAACTGTCTTTAAATCTTAACTGAGCTTAAAGCTCTAGATCTTTGACACGTCTTCAAACCTTTAACTGTCTTTAATGTTTTAACTGTCTTTACATCTTTAACTGTCATTAAATATGAACTGTTTTTAAAGCCCTAGATCTTAGACACGTCTTCAAACCTTTAAGTGTCTTTATATCTTTAACTCTCTTTAAATCTTAACTGTCTTTAAATCTTTAACTGTCTTTAAATCTTTAACTCTTTTTAAATCTTAACTGTCATTAAATCTTTAACTGTTTTTAAATCTTAACTGTCTTTAAATCTTTAATTGCCTATAAATATTAATGTGTGTATAAGTTCAGGTCCAGGTGGATTGATTCTAAATAAAAGTCTAGAGGATACTTCCTGGATTATTTTTATTCTTTCCTCAGCGACGTTTCGCCTATCTATATAGGCACCATCAGGTCGAGTCGTCTAGGCACAAGCAGTCCGAAATCGGAGTTTTTTTTATTATAATAAACAATAAAAAAAACTCCGATTTCGGACTGCTGGTGCCTAGACGACTCGGCCTGATGATGCCTATATAGGTATGCGAAACGTCGCCGAGGAAAGAATAAAAATAATCCAGGAAGCATCCTCTAGACTTTTAGTATAAATATTAAGTATCCTTAAAACTTCCTTAACTGTCTTCATATCTTTAACTGTCTTTATATATTTAACTGTCTTTAAATCTTAACTGTCTTTAAATCTTTAACTGTCTTTAAATGTTTAACTGTCTATAAATGTTAACTAACTTTAAAACTCTAGATCTTTGGCAAGTCTTCAAACCCTTAACTATCTTTAAATATTTAACTGTCTTTAAATCTTTAACTGTCTTTAAATCTTTAACTGTCCTTAAATGATTAACTCTCTATAAATGTTAACTATCTTTCAAACTCTATATCTTTGGCACATCTTCAAACCCTTAACTGTCTTCAAATCTTTAACTATCTTTAAATCACTAACTGCCTTTAAATCTTAATTGGCTTTAAATCTTTAACTGTCTTTAAATGTTTATCTGTCTATAAATGTTAACTATCTTTCAAACTCTAGATCTTTGGCACATCGTCAAACCCTTAACTGTCTTCAAATCTTTAAGTATCTTTAAATCTTTAACTGTCTTTAAATCTTAATTGTCTTTAAATCTTTAAATGTTTATCTGTCTATAAATGTTAACTATCTTTCAAACTCTAGATCTTTGGCACATCGTCAAACCCTTAACTGTCTTCAAATCTTTAATTGTCTTTAAATCTTAACTGTCTTTAAATCTTTAACTGTTTTTAAATCTTAACTGTCATTAAATCTTTAACTGTTTTTAAATCTTAACTGTCTTTAAATCTTTAACTGCCTATAAATATTAATGTGTGTATAAGTTCAGGTCCAGGTGGATTGATTCTAAATAAAAGTCTAGAGGATACTTCCTGGATTATTTTTATTCTTTCCTCAGCGACGTTTCGCCTATCTATATAGGCACCATCAGGTCGAGTCGTCTAGGCACAAGCAGTCCGAAATCGGAGTTTTTTTTATTATAATAAACAATAAAAAAAACTCCGATTTCGGACTGCTGGTGCCTAGACGACTCGGCCTGATGATGCCTATATAGGTATGCGAAACGTCGCTGAGGAAAGAATAAAAATAATCCAGGAAGCATCCTCTAGACTTTTAGTATAAATATTAAGTATCCTTAAAACTTCCTTAACTGTCTTCATATCTTTAACTGTCTTTATATATTTAACTGTCTTTCAATTTTAAGTTTCTTTAAATCTTCAACTGTCTTTAAATCTTTAACTGTCTTTAAATGTTTAATTGTCTATAAATGTTAACTATCTTTCAAACTCTAGATCTTTGGCACATCGTCAAACACTTAACTGTCTTCAAATCTTTAACTGTCTTTAAATCTTTAACTGTCTTTAAATCTTAACTGTCTTTAAATCTTTAACTGTCTTTAAATGTTTAACTGTCTATAAATGTTAACTATCTTTCAAACTCTAGATCTTTGGCACATCTTCAAACCCTTAATTGTCTTCAAATCTTTAACTGTCTATAAATCTTCAACTGTCTTGAAATCTTTAACTTTCTTTAAGTCTTAATTGTCTTTAAATCTTTAACTGTCTTTAAATGATTAACTGTCTTTAAATCTTTAAATGTCTTTAAATCATTAACTCTTTTTAAATCTTTAACTGCCTTTAAATCTTAACTGTTTTTAAATCTTTAACTGTCTTTAAATCTTTAACTGTCTATAAATGTTAACTATCTTTAAAACTCTAGATCTTTGGCACATCTTCAAACCCTTAACTGTCTCCAAATCATTAACTGTCTTTAAATCATTAACTGTTTTTAAATCTTAAACTGCCTTTAAATCTTAACTGTTTTTAAATTTTTAACTGTTTTTAAATCTTTAACTGTCTATAAATGTCTATAAATGTTAACTATCTTTAAAACTCTAGATCTTTGGCACATCGTCAAACCCTTAACTGTCTTCAAATCTTTAACTGTCTTTAAATCATTGACTGTCTTTATATCTTTAATTGTCTTTAAATATTTAACTGTCTTTAAATCATTGACTGTTTTTAAATCTTTAACTGTCTATAAATGTCTAAAAATGTTCACTATCTTTAAAACTCTAGATCTTTGGCACATCTTCAAACCCTTAACTGTCTTCAAATCTTTAACTTTCTTTAAATCATTGACTGTCTTTATATCTTTAACTGTCTTTAAATCTTTCATTTTCTTTAAGTCTTAATTGTCTTTAAATCTTTAACTGTCTTTAAATCTTTAACGGTCTATAAATGTTAACTATTTTTAAATCTCTTGATCTTTGGCATGTCTGCAAACCTGTAACTGTCTTTAAATCTTTAACTCTCTTTAAATCTTTAACTGTCTTTAAATCTTTAACTGTCTTTAAAGTCTTAGATTGTTGGCACGTCTTCAAAGTTGTAATTGTCTTTAAACCCCTAGATTGTTGGCACGTCTTCAAACCTTTAAATGTCTCTAAATCTTTAACTGTCTTTAAAGCCGTAGATCTTTGGAACATCTTCAAACTTTTAACTATCTTTAAACGTTTTACTGTTTTTAAATCTTTATCTGTCTTGAAAGTCCTAGATCTTTGGAACGTCTTCTAACTTTTAACTGTCTTTAAACGTTTTACTGTCTTTAAATCTTGAACTGTCTTTAAAGCCCTAGATCTTTATTACGTCTTCACTCCTTTAACTGTCTTTAAATATTTAACTGTCTTTAAATATTTAACTATCTTTAAAGCCCTAGAGCTCTGGTACGTCTTTAATCTTTTGCGGATATACCCGTAACGGAACTAAAGATATTATCAATTTATTATATTTATGAAATCTGTCTTACATAGAAGGCGTTCAGTTTTGGGCTCTGATGTGCTTATACACTCAAAGTTCTCTTTTCTTCGTCTCTCACTTAATTCGTTTCCTTATTTCGTTTATCGCCAAACTTCTGATAGTCATTTTTGTTTTAGTGAATGTAATCTTCTTCCCCATTACCTATCTAGCATCCATTCATCCATTTTTTTCAGTTACCTACCATTCTCAAGTCTAACTCGAGTTGTCTAAATATGTGATTACACGGACTTCTCTATTACTAGACTCACACACACACACACTCACACACACACACACCTACACCCACACACACACACATCCACACACACAATCGTCCCTTCTTAACTACAAACAAGTTATTACGTAACATAAATACCACAACCAGAAACAACAGTAAACAAAGTCACACTAATACTAATAAATGCTTGATTTCAACACTGACTAACATCTTTGGTTGTTTGGTTGCAAAAATTTGTACCCTCAAACAAAACTTTTATTTTGATTTATACTTCTCGATGCGCTCAGAAACCGCAATGGGCATCAAATCCAACAACCGTAATGACCCCAACTCTTCAGAAGGCAACTATGGCGTTTGGGCCTCCACAGTCATGAGCATCATCTACCAGAGGATGTTCAAGATTTGGTACCACCTCGATTTCATCTTCTATCGCTCCCAAATGGGAAAGGACTTCTCCAGGGCCGTCACTCTTATGCACAACTACACCTCCACAGTGGTCATGGAGAAAAAGGAGGCATATTTCAAATCCAAAGAGGCCGCCAAGCTGAGGCCTGAGGCTCAAACCGAAGAAGTCTCTATCACGAAGAAGAGGAAGGCCTTCCTGGACCACCTCATTGAGCTATCTGAAGAAGGGGAGGGCGCCAAATTCACAGATGAAGAGTTGAGGGACGAGGTCGACACCTTCATGGTAGCCGGAAGCGACACCACAGCAGCTAGTAACTGCTTTATTTGCGTGATGATGGGAATGCACCAAGACGTCCAAGAGAAAGTTTATGAGGAAATTATGGATATTGTGGGTCTTACCAGAACCATAGAATACTCAGACCTCCCACATTTTATCTACCTAGAGAAGGTAATCAAGGAAACCATGAGGTTGTTTCCTATTGGGCCAGTAATCGTCAGAGCCATTGAGGAAGACTTAAAGTTGAAGTCTGGGCTTGTGTTGCCCAAAGGCTCTTCGGCGGTGTTAAGCATCATTAATCTTCACAGAGATGCGGAGACTTGGCCAGATCCTCTGAGATTCGACCCAGAGAGATTCACTCCTGAAGAAAACGCCAAGAGGCATCCTTTTGCCTTTTTGCCCTTCTCAGGAGGGCCTAGAAATTGCATTGGTCCTAAATATGCCATGATGATCATGAAGACAATCATGGCTTATGTCTTGAGGAGATACAAGATTCACACGGATTACAAGAGTGTTGGGGAGATTCGGTTGAAGCAAGATTTGGTCTTGAAACCTGTCGATGGCTTTAAGGTGTATTTCACCAATAGATCTCCCACGAATTAAGATCATTTTATCGACCAATTTCAATAAATTCAATTAAAAGAAAAAAGTTGCTTACACATAAAAATACACCCCCAAAAAAATAATTACTTTTATTTTATATATTTAAAAAGTACATATATAAAAGTTGAACAAAGGTATGGACGACTATAGCAGAACTTCGGCGGGAGAGGGCGCTGGCAAACTTTTTACAGGGGGCGCCCCCTCTCGGCGCTAAACCCAGCTACGGGAGCCCATACCCAAAATGACGCTGAGTATTATTATTAAAATCTTAAATTATTACAGCTTAAGGTATAGTACAGGGTATAATTACACAAATACAAAATACTCCTCCTCTCCTTTTCCTTGATTTTGCTCCAATACAATCAACGATTATTATTAAACATTAAAAGAAAAATCATACATTAAAATTACATTATACAAAACAAAAATATGGCAGTTTATAACAACACAATTATCATCAACGCGGTCGTTTTATTGCTAATTTAAATTTCGATTATTCTAATCATTACGACGAAAATTATATTTGTGTACTTCGTTCGTTTTTCACTAATTACTCGTAAACAGAAGGTGTATATACATGCTCTTCGTGATGAAACGCGAAAATTATTATTAATTTTAATTAATAGTTATTGCGTACGGGGACACGTGCTTTTTTCGTATAAAAATATTATTTCTTTAGGATTTTGAGTACTAAATTTAGATGGCGTTTAGTGTCCTCCGGAATTGTAGGTTCTCTCTAGTCTCCTCAGTTCCCTGATTGGCTTGGACAGACAGGACTCTATCCAGGCCACGTCTGGGGCTACATAACCTCCAATTTGTCCTTCGTCCTTGCAACCAGTGTCCCACGAGAACACACCTGCTAGCGTGTAAGCGCCATCTGTGTTCGTGCAAGCTAAGGCGCTTCCGTAGTCGACCTTAAACAAAAGAAGAACGTCAGGTTTACGTCACTTGTAAAATGACAGCTGTCAACTGTCAATGTCAACTGTCAACGTCAGTTGTCAAATGTCAGTTGTCAAATGTCAGTTGTCAAATGTCAGTTGTCAAATGTCAGTTGTCAAATGTCAGTTGTTAAATGTCAGTTGTCTTTTAAATGTCATCTATCCTAACCTGGCATTGATCGTTCTTAGAGAATCCACAAATGGTATTGGGGCTGTAGTGCTGAAGGGCGTGTTGGTACTTGTTACTGAGGGTTTCTTGGCATTGGTTCGAGTCCAAGACGTTGACGTCGATTGAGTGCATTATGGCGCCCTTGAGGTGTACTGTAAACCAAGCAGAAATGTAAATATTGTTAAAAGTTAAACTAATAAGAAGATGATATACTTTGCAAGACTGTCTTGCCCCAGCCAGTGGCCAGACAGTTCTGGGTGGGGATCTCGTTGGACTTGGGCAGACAAATGGTGTCGATGTTCTTGGCCAATCGGAGCTTCTCGTCCAAGATCAAGAGAGCTAGGTCGTTCTGATTGGACCCGTGCTTGTAGTCGGGGTGGCGCACGATCACCTTGACCTTGACTATTTGGAAGGGGAGAGGTTCCTCGTCGATGCCGAGCTTCCACTCTCCTCCCTTGATCAAGACGTCTCTGGTGTCGAGTCTAAGTTGAAGAAAATTAGATTTAAAAAAGTTTTGACGTTTCCAAACTATGACAGATAATGTTTGACATTTATCCATACCCTTCGACGCAATGCGCTGTTGTCAAAACGGCGTCTCTCCGAATGATGGCGCCACCGCACAACAAACTTCTGTTGGAGTCCCGCAAGATCATGGCTTGCCATGGGAATTCAGCGAAGTCTGCGTCGATTGGTCCAGGACCTGGAGGTCTAGATTTCTGTAATTTGACGTAAATGTCAATTTTGACGTACGCACGTATTTTTGGCGCTTCATTTTTGACGCTTCTATTTTGACGCTTCATTTTTGGCATACGTCATTTTTGACATGCGAATAAGGAGTTACTTACAGGATGACGTTGGCCACAAGTCCCTGGGGCAGTCTCAAAATTTTGGGTCTGTCCACCAGAGGTCGCCACTTGGTTCTGTACAACAGCCGGAATCCTAGGGCCCGACCTGATAGGTCTGCTCTTGTCGGGGGAGTACTGGCCTAAGTTAGGATCTTCACGATATTGCCCATTGTCAACACCATTGATGAGATTCGCGGAAGGCCATGGATCTTTATAGTCGGGGTCGCGACAGCACTTGCCAAGAATGCCACTTTCAAGGTCTCTGCATTCCTGAAGAGAAAGAGCCAAACGTTGTAAAACAAAAAAATCGCAAAGCAGATGTATTAAAAATTAATAATAATAGACTAATTAGGGATTAATCTGTCATTCCTCAGAACAAAAGAACCTCACCTCCAACTAAAAACCAACTTTTAGAGGTTATGTAGTGCATTTTTTTGGGTGTTAGTAGGTGTAAATAAACAACTAATAAACCTTGTCAGACTAATCTCATATTATTATTATGGTTTGGTGCAGAAGGGTGCAATCAACTAGTACGTTTGAACGTGTTTACTGAAACAATCTAATGCATTTGTTTAATAATCTAATTTGACGTGGCGCCGCTAGGGTGCATGCGGTGACTAGATCTCTATCTGTGCAGAATTTCTAACGTCTAGAACGAAAGGGGGCGCCACGTCGTCGTGCATTTAGGGAAAGTGAGACTGTACTATTCTAATCGTGCTTTAACAAACCATTTACTAATCATCGCTGTGACTACAGGCCTAAAAACATAAGGAATTTGCACATGATTAGTTTACAAAAAAAAATCATCTGTGTACTGTGACGGTCTCGGAGGGGTCGCCCCAATTAAATTTAAATGTCTTTGATGTTAGTCCTTGGTATTAACATTTTACTATTCCTTATTTCCAGTGAGTTTTTGAAGTACTGCACTACTACACAACACAACAAATGGGTCCTACCGAAGAAGACGATCACAGGTAAGTAATCATATTAATTTATTTGGCCGCGGAGGAGTATTTCTATATCTCATTACTTTTGTTGGCGTAATATTTTATGTATGTGTTTACAAAAAAATATACAGTAACCCCCGTTTCAGTCACAGTACACAAGTAGGCGTGGTGGTTTCTATCATTTGTGCGATTGAGTAAATACGACATCCGTCGCTTTGCATGGTGGTAACTGAAGAGTTCAAATCGTATCAATGGTTAACTAAGTATTTACATAATAGTAGTAATAATAATAATAATAATTGTAATAATAATCATGATAATAATAATAATAATAGTAATAATCATAATCAATAAATAATAACATGAATAAAAAATTTAATGATGAATGGTGAATGGGTATGTAAACGATAATGATGGCAGTGTACGTATGACGACAATGATCTCAATGTACGGCAGTCTTCAGATTAAATACATATGACGCACTCTGCGAGCTGGCCATGTTCCGCGTCCTTTCTGGGTGAGTGTCCATTGATTACCTTGATTGGGGCTACTCAGGTTCCTACAATACATGCATTGTATGATAATTGGACCAGACAACCAAGCGTAATCTAATCGAGCTCATTCCGAAGGCGCTGATATAACAGTTCCAAGAGTCCTGGTAGTTTCTCTCTCACTGGGTTCCGCTGGGTTTATTAAGTTATGCGATCTGTCGACCTTTCCTATGTTCCGCCGCTTAACGACTGATATCGAAGGGTTGATTAGTCCGCTCAATTTATGAGATCTTGCTTATAACGGAGAAAGAAGCGTACCAACAAAGGCAGAGTTGTCACCTTTGATTTTCGCTCGAATATCTCGTGCGTACGGCGATGTATTAGAGTTAAGGTTAAGGTGTGAATAAAGGCTTAAGTACAAACGACAGAAATTGCTAACATCAACCGCTGTCTGTGACTACAATTCGATACGTTAGGCCGGCCACCTGCAGTTACACCCCTTAGAATGGTTTTGTTGAAAGACTGCATTTAATCTGAAGACGACTATTACAGCGTGGTATAGTACAGCTAGACGGAGCAAAATATAGCCTGGTTTTAAGACTACCTACGTATAGGCAACTGTATTAACATCAAGCTCAGAGCTATAATCGTTTGTTCGGACGGCTAGACTTGTTTGTCAACTCTAAGCCAGAAATAACCCACCCCAAAAAAAAAAGATGATGTTAATACAGTTTTGTATACGTATGATTGTCTTAGATAGTGTCGATATTTTTCTGTATCAAGCTGCACCAGAATGTTATAAAACCTCAGAACTTGTAACACTACCGCGTATACTAAATAATAAAGACTTCTGGTTCTGTCTGAATAACCCGACCTAAAACTAAGTGGTACTAATAATAAGCAAAGCAATAAATCAAAAAAATCAGTAAAGGTACTTACGGTGGTTGGTGCCCGATTGTCTTCCTGCTCTTTCGTGAGAACGACAGGGACGGGCGAGATGAACCCTTCGGCGGTACAATAGATCTCTTGGACGCACTTGAGGGCGGCCGCGCACGAGACGGGAACTTGATTATTGTTGTCGACAGGTGGGGGAGGCCTGACTGGTGTGGGAGGTCTAACTGGTGGCGGGGGTCTTTTGGTCGGAATGGTGACAACGTTAATGTTTGTGTTCGAGTTATCGGGGTTGTGATCTATAGGGGCAGGGGTGGTCGTCGTCGTCGTGCTGACGTAAATTTGGTTCACGACGCTCCCTTGAGTGTCTATCGGCGGCAGGTAGCCGTTGGGCGGGGTTGGTCTCACGACAGTGGGCACCGTGTTAGACCCTCCTGGAATTAAAGGTTTTGACGTATTGGGTAGCTCAAAGCTAGGGGTAGGCCGGTCGTAATGATAGCCGTCTGTTGGTTTCGATGGACGTTTGGTGGTGAAATACTGATTGTTATAGCTACCTGATGATGTGGGTTCGGTTGGGGGGCGAGTGGGGGGACGAGTTGGGGGGCGAGTTGGAGGGCGAGTAGGGGGTTGAGTTGGGGGGCGAGTTGGGGGACGAGTTGGGGGGCGAGTAGGAGGGGGCGTTGGTTTGGCCTGACACCTTCCGTTTACAAGAATTTCATTGTACCCGCAACTAGGGGGAGGCGTTGGTTTCGGTTGACAAACACCATTGACTAACACTTCATCGTATTCGCACTTAGGTTGACAGATCCCGTTGACGAGGACTTCGTTGAAGTCGCATCGCGGGCGGCTAGGGCGGGTAGTGGGGGTTATGAAGGGAACTGTGGGCGTGGGGTAGTGGTAACCCGTGGTGCCCTTAGGTTGGCAGCGACCGTTCACGAGAATTTCGTCGTAGTTGCACGATACGGGAGGGGGCGTGGGTTTGAGTTGACATCTGCCGTTGACAAGTACTTCGTTGTACCCGCAAGATGGCGGTGGGGTCGGTTTAGGTTGACATCTTCCGTTAACGAGAACTTCATTGTACCCACAAGATGGCGGTGGGGTAGGTTTGGGTTGACATCTGCCGTTGACAAGTACTTCGTTGTACCCGCAAGATGGCGGTGGGGTCGGTTTAGGTTGACATCTGCCGTTGACAAGTACTTCATTGAAACTGCAAGATGGCGGTGGGGTAGATTTAGGTAAACATCTTCCATTAATTAGTACTTCGTTGAAGCCGCAAGTTGGTGGTGGAGTAGGTTTAGGTTGACACCTCCCGTTGACAAGTACTTCATTGTATCCACAAGATGGCGGTGGGGTAGGTTTAGGTTGACACCTTCCGTTGACAAGTACTTCATTGTACCCACAAGATGGCGGTGGGGTTGGTTTAGGTTGACACCTTCCATTGACAAGTACTTCATTGAACCCACAAGATGGAGGTGGGGTTGGTTTAGGTTGACACCTTCCATTGACAAGTACTTCATTGAACCCACAAGATGGAGGTGGGGTCGGTTTAGGTTGACACCTTCCGTTGACA
>JAWQRP010000544.1:0-26493 GCA_033557875.1 Quadriops clusia
AGTTTTATTTCGTTTATTAACTACACCCATTACTTATTATCCAGGTACGAACACAAATATCGTAAACTGCATTTTTATCGAAACATACACGGTACTAAACTAATCCGAGAATTTTACAACTTTCGCCTTACATTTGTAAATGTGGTATAAAGAATAACCAAGGTCGGGGTTAATGCTCTAAACAGCTGATTTAAATACAGCCCGAGTAAGTCTCCAAATTCAGCAGAAATGAAAATATGCGTGCAATGAAGAAAAAACAAAATCATGAGGCTAGAGAGATAGATAGAGTCGATCTCTTTTGATGTGCGGATGCTATTCCGAGAAAACGCTTTTTACGATGTTTTTATAAATCACAATACTCGAAATATGCAATGTTAAGTTAGTTGAATAGGTTGAATAGTAAAGAACGATTTTATATTCTCCCTTGTGATTTTTGTCTTACATTTGATTTACACTAGTGCTTTAATTTAACCGTTAGGTTTTTTTGCACCAGTGTAAAATACGTTCTTATTCAGTGTTGTGGTTGTAAATAATACACCTGGTAAACATTAAAACTTTTGTTATTATTATTGTTTAAATTCTGTATGTGTGTGTGTGTGTGTGTGTGTGCGTGCGTATGCGTATGCCATGGCAAATTTAAGTAATAGGGAATATTTAGACATGATTATGGTGTACGGTGAATCCCATGGGAATGGTCTTGCAGCTGCTAGACTTAATGCAGAGAGGTATCCCGATAGACACCACCCAACTTCTCCATCATTTATCGCCTTAGCCCAAAGAATCATCGACTCTGGCGAAGTGCGTCCGCGACGGGGCAATTTAGAAGGCGGAAATGTAAGGCCAGCACATGTTGACGCCGCCGAAGATGACATCTTGGCTCGGGTGGAGCAAGACCCAACAGTTTGTACCAGGACATTGGCTCGTCAAATAGGTAATTTGCTAATTATTTGAATTGGAAAATTTACAGTTGCGGTTAATACGTAGTATTTTTCTTTCAATGTAGTATCAAAGTAACCAATAAAATAAAAGCATTATGTCCTACAGGCGTATCACAAAGTACAGTTTGGCGAATATTGAATGAGGAACAATTTCATCCATTCCATTTTCAAAAAGTGCATGAACTAAAACCCGAGGACTATGCTCCAAGACGGGCATTTTGCGAGTAGGGGGTTAATCAACCACACGATTTTGTAAACAACATTTTGTTTACAGATGAAGCGTGCTTTACGCGTAACGGTGTAATTAACCAGCACAACTTGCATTTTTGGGCCCACGAAAACCCTCACGTGCTTCGCGTTCACCACCATCAACGTCAATTTAGTGTAAACGTTTGGGCAGGCATTGTAAACGACCAATTAATTGGCCCATTTTTTATGCCGCATCGGTTGACAGGGCAAGAGTATCTACATTTTTTGCAAAATAACTTGCCAGAAGTATTAGACGATGTGCCGCTTGAAAAACTTGCTCGTTTGTGTTACTTGCATGATGGGGCATCCCCGTAGACAAGTACGCCAGTTTTTGGATAACGAATTTCCAAATAGGTGGATAGGTCGTGGAGGACCAAATGTATGGCCAGCTCGGTCTCCCGATCTTAATCTTTTAGATTTTTACTTCTGGGGTCACATGAAGGAGATCGTTTACTGAACCCCAGTAAATACCTTAGAGGAACTACGAGAAAGAATAATAGCTGCGGCGATCGAAATTCGTGAGGACCGCGAAATGCTCACGAGTGTCCGAGATGCATTTCTAAAACGTGCAAGACTGTGCATACGGCAGAACGGCGCACAATTCCAGCATAGAATTATCTGAGTTTTTTATTATTATTGATAATAGGGTACATTTATTTACACAAAATTTAGCGAGTGTAAAACTGAAACAGAAACCAAATGAACGTCCGTACTTTCGCAATTAAGCGCTCCACAGTACCGTATAGACTATTGGGTATAGCGCGCGCTCAAGGTTCCAAACCAGTGGGGCCATTTTATTTTCTACCCTTATTTTTAGGAATTTCAAAAAAAGTTATTTAGATATTTTGTTTGGGAGGTCGAAATGTATAAGTGGTCTGATTTTTGAAAAGAGGAACAGAATAACCCTGTATTAGGACAAATTTGAAATATTCAAGTTAAACGTTTATTTCAAATAAATGTTATTGATATAAAACATAGTAAAATTTTAACTAACAGTAAGCTACTGTTGACGTAAACGTAAATGAAGAGTTAAGGTAAATTTTTACTTTCTCGCAGAGAAAGTATAGTGATAATGCGAAAATAAATTTTTGAGATATTGATGATTATCGACGTTTTGAGTGATTTTAAGCCGATTTGGCCCTTTTTTCGCTTTTTTTTCCTTCTGTGTGTGTATGTGACTGTCTGTGTGTGGGTGTAAACACGATAACTCAAAAACGTCTTGAGCTAGATCGATGAAATTTGCTATGTAGTCATTTGAGCTGAAAAATAAACTCGTATCAACTTTTGGGTTAATTCGGATAACCGAAAGTGGCAGTTTACCTGAAACAGAAGTGAAACTCTTTCAAGTAAAGTGCCCTTTTGCTTCAAGGTATTTGTTTCAAATTTTGTACCAGCTTCAGAAATAATGAAAAACTGACAGATATCAAATTTTAGCCTAATCAACCAACCGGAAGTGGTTGTTTACCTGAAACGGAAGTGAAACTCTTTCAAGTAAAGTGCCTTTTTGCTTCAAGATATTTGTTTCAAATTTTGTACTAACTCTGGAAATAACGAAAAACTCACATATATCAAATTTTAGGACAATTGCCCAACCGGAAGTAATCTTTTTTATCTATATTTTTTAAATATGCATGGGTATATAATACCAAAATTATTCAAAACCCACTCTGAATCCTAATGTGAATCTGTCTTATCCTATCTAGTACAACTTAGAAATATGCGAGATAGTCGAGTGGAGACCACTCCATATTTTCTTTTTAGTCAGCCATTTATTATGAAGTTCGGAATGGTGCCCAAACTACACTGGCCTCCAAAATTAAAGGAACACCTACGAGAGAGCAAAAATTTCGGTAATTTTCAAGACTCTGTATCTCTCAGAAAAATGACCATCCAAAAACGTTATGCACATCATTTTAAAGAAAACACTCTCTACTTTTCAATGTATTAAGCAAAAAGTTTCTATTTCTCAAGAAACCCCCCTTCTTCACGTGAGAAACGAAACACCGAAAATTTTCCGTAAATTTTTTTAATTTTAAACACGTCCACGGACCTCAATGATTTTTTTGTGATTAATTTCTTCAATTGCATCTTGTAGAATGAACTTTTCTCTATGTGTTCCGCTTTAATTCATTTTCCTGAGACAAGTTTTAATTAACTTATTGACAATCAAAGAAAAAATCGCACCTTTGACTTTTGACAGTCGTAACTTCTGGTAGCAAATAACAATATGCATTTAGTCTACGGCATAAGAAATCTTAGGATATTCTTCGAAATATTGTTGAGTGAAATTTTTCATAGCTTGACTTTTTTATTAGGTTAATTTCGTTTAAGAATGATCTTTAAATTCACCAATTTGCCGGGTCGTATTAAAACTTTGGTCACATCGAGGACATGAGCGATAACATTGCAATGTTTTTTATAAGCAAAAACAATCAGTAAAACAAAGGTGAAATTTCAAGTCGATCAAAAAATTTTTACCTTGTGTCCCAGCGTTTTAAAAGATGAACGTCTTTCATAATCAGCCTATGAACCTAAAAATCTTAAATGCAATGAGGGTTTGTGTGAGGGTTCGTTTGAAAGGTCTTTCAAGACGAGGACAACGTGATATCGCCGAAGTCTCTGCGACTTTTTTTTCGCAGAGTTACGGCCATTTCAACATTGAATAGCAGAGAACTTAGACGAGAATATAAGAAAGACTTTCCGGCCTTTTCTTTGCGCACACCGCACATGTCTTTCCATTACACTTTTATCCACACCTGTCTGTAAAGAAAAGGCCACAAAGCCTTCTTCACGTTCTCGTCTTAACCCCTTTGGTATTCAATATTCAAATGATCGTAACTCTATGAAAAAAGTTTGCCTTGAAACTTCCTTAGACATACTGCCGGCATTAATGTTACCCGAAACGTACCAAGAGGGGGTTGCCTGTCAGATTTACGTTTCATTGTCATCGTAAGGTCAGTGTTTTCGACAGGTGAGAACCCGTGGTGCGCTATTCCACAGTATTTATCGACTCCAAACTCCCAATCCAAAATCTAATAGTTTGTCCGTTTGTTCCTCCGTTCGTTTGTCCGTTTAGACTGTACGTCTAATAATGAGTAGCGTTTCCTCTCTTCTGTATCACTTCCCTCAACCTGGATGGCATAGTAACATATATGTGTATTAATTCTTCTCCAAGTTGGCCGCAGAGCGTTTGCTAACTGTTCTAAGGTGGTAATGTTTGGATGTTGTCGTCGAATACGCCTTTCAAGAATATCCAAAACATTTTCTACGGGATTTAAGTCTGGATTTCTTGGTTAAAGGTGGGGGTTTTAAATTGATCAGTGTTTCAAGGGGAAGCTAGCCCGATGCGAATCCAGTCCGTTTCACTTTTCTGTTACTAAATAGGGGCTCAAAAACTAATCACACCAAATTTTTATCCACAAGTACACAACAGTTTTCACGAGTTATATATACTTCAATGTTTTGTATTACAACATTATTTAAATGCCAAATTGACAATTACATGTTACCGTAGAATAAACGTTTGTGCGGTGTGAATTCGATCAATATTTATACGATGACTTTAACATTTTTAATGTAAAATTTAAAAATAATTATTTACATTTTTTTATAAATTCCGAATAAGCGAAGAAAGTATTAACGAAAAGATATTAGTTTACCTAAAAGTTGAGTAAGAAAATAATTTTTTTTCTTGAAAAATCATAATCGGTTTGATTTAGGTATAGGAAATGTTATACAAAAAGATTAAATTTTTAATCTATTTTTATAACATGAAAAGAATAGAATATCTTTCCATTAAAAAAATGAGTTAGCGTCATTTCAATTTTAGCGCTTTTAATCAATATTTTTGAGCCCCTATTTGGTAACAGAAAAGTGAAACGGAGTGGATTCGCATCGGGCAAGCTTTTCCTTGAGACACTGATCAATTTAAAACCCCCACCTTTAACCGTTTCTCTAAAAATGAATTTTAAGTATAGTAATGTTTTGACCAAAAATTAATATCTCGAATAATATTGATTTGAGACATTACAAACCCGGTACCGTTGGAAAGGTCTAAATAAGTAGATTTAAGAAAAAAATTTAAAATGGTGGGATACCGTTTAAGAAAATGGACTTGATGTCTCCTGTGCGCCGTCTTACTATATTTGGATATAAAAAATATTTTAAAAAGGTACCTTTTTTAATGAAATATAACTTTTGTATTTACACATTTGGTCTATCTTCAGTAATAAAGCCACAATCCACCGATCCGCCGAGGTTGGGACATTCTGACATAGGGTAAAATGTATATCTGTACATGGTAATATGTAGTACACGTGTATCTGGTCAGATGTATATGTGCACATGGCAATAAGTATACGTGTACATGGTAATAAATACATGTGTACATGGCTAACCGTGATTTTTCACGGGCATTAACTAGTTCTCATATAATTTCACAAGAAACTTCACTGACACCGTCGATTTGTGAACCTTAATCTTGTATGCATAACCGAAAAAAGTTGCTTTGCCTAAAAACCATCCCCAACGATAAGGTTGGCAATAGTTTTTTCACTGTTTAACTTTAGTGGGCTGCACCTTCATTAGAGTTGATAATCGGAGTTGATCCATAGGAACTTTTGGTGAGATCTATTATAGGTGAAACGTTAAAAAATTAGATGACCAAATGCCATTAGTGACATCTGCACTTGTACTACACATTTCACACAGAAGGTTTGGGTGTCTGTGTAAAAGGTCTTATGCTTCTGTCCTCCGCAAACGATATTTTGTTGATAAGTTTTTAGAATGTATGTATGGTCTGTTGCACAGGCGATAACTGATTCTCAGAACGATTTTGTTATTTGGATTGGAATAAAAGTCTATACCCTTGCTGTTCGGTTTAATTTGAAGGTTTCAACTCTTTTACACAAGCATTTACTCCATTCTTTAAAAATTTACAAATACCTTAAAATCCGCAAATTAAATTTTAAATTAAATAAAAGTTTCCCTTGTAATATTATCATAATATAATGATTGCAGTATTACTCACAATCATATTGCGTTTTTCATATGACCATCGTAAACTCAGAATTTTTCTTAAAATCACAATTTTATCTAAGCTATGAAGTTTCAACTTTTCTTGTAAAACCGTCGTAATTTCGCAATACAATTTTTGACTGTGTTGCCTTGGAATCTTGGTTGGCATTGAAGTCACCGATCAAAAGAAATTTGTTAGCGAGCTAGTTTGAAATACCTAGAATATTCATAAAGAAGAAGAAGAAAAGGTAGTTGAAAAAGCCCTTTGATCTATATTAAATTTGTGCAGAGCTGTTTAAAAAGTAATATTTTTGATTCCTCACCATTTATCGCCAAATGACGATTTATTGGAAAACCTAATGTTTATGTGTTGATTTTGATATTTATGCCTAGGACTATTTCACAGCACATAAGATTTAAAATTTTCATGTGATAGGCTTTGATTTAAAACATTATACATACAATTGATAAATAATACTTGAAGTAATTGAATGAATATACTTAGTAATTAATAAAACTTCTGCGATAACATGAAGCTAGAATATCGTTAAGACCTATAGAATGAAAAAAAAACTCATTAATTCCCAATGTATTGCTTTGCTCAGGAAATAAAGCGTGCGAAAATGGTACTTATCATTCTAAAATTGCATGCGTATCTGGTACAGCACAGAGCCAATAAAAAGTGACGTTATGCAAATCATTTTTGATTGCACATTAGTAGGCGATGTGATTTGCATACAATATCTGTGCGAGCTTTTTCATGGAGTGCAAAATGCGATATTATATTTACGGTCAACCGAACAAATATTACACGTTATGTAGAATTATGCGCTGATTATTAAAAGTCTCCAGAGGCATTTATTATGTGTTTTATGGCGACCACTAAACCATCACGGCAGTTGGTTCTAGAAACAAACGGTGCGAATATGTAATAATAACTCATTGGAAAATCTCAGGGGCGTTTATAATTCATTCGGTTTATCATACATTTTTATTATGTACCTACCTATCCTTAATAATGCGTTTGTGGGCCTTCGGCCTATTTGCAATAACTGCTTGGATTGTTTTTCTATTCGTTTCCGTTTTGATGACATCTTCATCCAAAATAAATTCATTTCTGTTTGGATACATCTTCATCAAACAAAACTTAACCGTAGAGATTCGATAATTAGGAAAAGTGATCATCAATTCAGTGTTTTCTTCATCAAGAAATGTCCCCTTGGATCATGATCTCGTATCCTTGACATTAACATTATCAATTTCACGTAGCTCCGCAACAGGAGCATAAAATCTGCAAGAATTATCGTTCTCCAGTTAACTCTCGTCGACCTTAAGCAGCCGACTTGATTACTACTTCTTGTCTCAATAATTGCGGCGATAGTATTGTAATTCCCGGCTTATCGCATAAATCAACGTCCGCGGTGCAAAAAGAACAGCGAGCCTTATTGATAAAGCAAATCTGATTTCATGTTAAATAGTGTGTAAACCTGCCGCGGCAGAGCTTACGAAACGCAACAGCGCGGTTTACAAGCGAACAAGGAGCGAACAAAGCATGGGTTCAACAGTTACAATCAGGTTAAGAAATCTTTTTTCGCAACCTTTCGATAATATTCAGCCAATTTCCTTTATGATGCCAATCTTCTGTAGAATGTCGCAGGTTGCAAAAAACTGAGTCGTGAGGAATACTCTCTTTCTCTCTCTTTCTATAAAGTGTGTATTCTATAAACAACTAGAGGCACTTGTTTGAATTAGGTACATACAATTAAGGTTCAAATTATTTATGCAAAATAGCTCCTAGTGCTGGTGGCAAAAGGGGTACTTTGGGCAAGAATGCGGATCGACTCCTGCTGGGACTTGTGGTGTGTGACCGAAGTTAATGTAACCATGGGAATCTCCACCGTATCCATGGGAACCACCAGCGTATCCATGGGAACTACCAGCGTCTCCATGGTCTCCTTGGTAACTTCCGTCATCGTGCCCATGATCCACAGGACCAAAAGCTCCAGATTCGAGCAATCCTTCGCCTTTATAGTCACCATCTCCTGTATATTCCCCTTTATTTAATTTATCTTTCTCAGAGCTGTATTCTCCTTCATGGCTATAATAGGATCCTCCAGAACCTTGATTGTACCCTCCAGAACCATGATCAAACCCTTCAGTGTGTCCATAAAATGCCCCATGAGGAGCAGGCGCGTATGGCTCAGCAGCCACTGCAGGATTGGAGCAATGGGGGTAGTTAGGGCAGGCATGAGGACTCACCCCCGCTGGGTATTTGTCTGCAGGTTCGCCCCCAGCTAAAGGCCCATAGTATTTACCGCAAGAGACGATTGCCAGAACACTTGAGGTCAAAATCGCATTGAGGTAGACCATTTTATCAAAACCTCAAGAGCGGACTATACAAAAAACCATAAAATTTGTACGCTTTATATATCCACCACCGTTAATACCTATAATAGAGTCAACGCTCTATTTACTTATTTTACTTTTCAAATATATTAACTGTTGTGTTAACTAACAATTGATTTGATTCCAATTAATGATGGAAATGCCCGCGGCATTATTGATGCATAACTGCATACCAAATTAGAATAAAATAAATATTTATAAGAAACTTTTGCGTTTTTTACGTAATTATAGTAATTAGGGAAAGAAAAGCATGTATATCGAAGTGTATAGTGTCTTCCTACACTACAGCCACTTAAACGAACTGTTACGTTTAACCACATATATGTGGTTTAACCCTGACCGTGAAATAAAGCTTTGAATGCATAATGCTGGCAGGCGCAGCGACATAAATAATAATTAGAGACATACTAAAATAGGAGCGCGGCGATAAATTCGCGTAATGTAGCCAATAATCTGTGCATTACACAGATATGAAAACGTTCAAAGTAATGTGGCAATGACAACGTAAAACTTTCTTCCCTCTCGAGCGTACGCGTCAAAAATGTAACATTGCAACCATTATGCAAAACCACAAAAAATTGGGGAGTGGCCACGCTATAAAATCCCAATATTTGAGCGATTATTGTCACTTGTGGGCTTATTGAGACACAATAACGACATGTTTGTAAAACTGGTAAGTGTTCGATGTGATAAAGTGTCCCATCGTTTCGGTTAATGCGCAGAAGTGATTATGATAATTTCGACCGGGTTAAGTAATTTAACTAAAATTGTGTTTTGTGCTTTTTGTAGGCTGTAATTTCTTGCGTTGTGGCGGTAGCCCTCGCTCAACACTATCCCAAATGGAACGGCCCTTTGGCTGGAGGCGAACCAGCTCATAGGTACCCTGCTGGAGTCTCCCCTCAGGCTTGCCCCAATTTCCCCAATTGTGCCAATCCCGCAGTGGCCGCTAATCCTTCTGCCCCATATGCTGGTCATTATGGTCATGGAACTAATCAATGGAACGGTGGTGCACAACAATGGAATGGTGGTCACAACCAATGGAATGGTGGCCAAAGGAACTGGAATGGAGCCCAGCATGATGGTTGGAACAATCATGCTAGTCCTTTGGATAGAGGAGAGTATACTGGAGATGGTGACTACAAAGGAGAAGGTCTCGCAGAAAGTGGTGCCTATGGACCTCACCGTAAGTTCATTTTTTCCTCAGAGTGATACGATGTATAATACTTAAGTCGTTTAGAGGGTGTTAGAAATTAAAGAAAGTAAGCTATGGAAGTTGCTGAAATTTGGATAATTGAAAGATTTTCTTTTCTAGACTCTTGGAACAATAACCACAATGCTGCCCCAGCTTGGAACGTGGCCCCTCAATACGCAGCCGGTCATCAAGTTGCCCAATTGCCTGCTGGAGTTAGTGCACATACTTGTCCAAACTACCCCTTCTGCCACTGACGTGAAGTATTTTGAGTTAGATAGCCAGCTGACAAACTGTTATTCGTGTTATTTTACTTAAAGACTTTCTATTGCAATTACTTCAAAGTATAAGCACACAGAAACAACTTTTTTTGTACACATATGTAGCTATTTATTATTATATATGAGGAATAATAAAGCTTTTTGATAGTGGCTAGAAGTTAGTATTTGTAAGTCTTAAATTCATGAACATGTGTTTAATTCATTAATCTACATACTCGTTTTAGTGTGTAGTGTTAAATTGGAAAAAGTATATCTAGTATTATCGCACATGTTATATAAATTTGAGTTTATAACAGGAATGATAGAAAATGAAAAAACGGTACATGTTTGCATACGTTCTTGACAATTTTACATGAGAACGTGGCTAGGTTTGTAGTGCGCAACGATATTGTCAGGTATTTGTTGATGAAATTATAAAACAGATTATCTAACAGAAATCATGTAATGTATACGGACGAAAGAATAAATATTAGGTATATAAGAGTTTTTTAGTAGAATTAAGTTTACCGCAAATAAGTGAAAATTATCAATTTAACCAATCAAGTGAAATAAAAGCTATTGTGGTGTCACGAGTTGCACATGTATGTACTTCTCCTTATTTTTTATTCATTGAATGTTTTGCGTTCTGCTTTAGTGCTTTAGCAATTGAACAACTTTGACCGAACTATTTAATGAGCCCTATTTAATGAGCCCTATTTAATTATTCATCAAAAGTTGTTCGCAATTTGCAGAGTCTCTAAGTACTTTGCCAGTATTTAAAATAAGCTTTGACGATGATAATGCGTTATTGAACAAGAAAGCGTTTCACGTTCACTAACCGCAATGACTCTAGATGATATATTAGCAATTGCAAACATTGCCTGCCAAAGGGAAACAATCTCAGAGAAGAATTACCTTTTGGGGGATAACTCCGCGTAGTACATCAATATGCTTTCTCTCATGGATATTCCTGCAACTGAATCACAGACAATAATCATCTTTACTAGAATTATGGGAACTGACTTACCTACAACGTCTTGGTTTTGCATCACCACCTCGAGCACTCATCAACTTTTACTCTTAACGTTCTTTTCTTCTTGAGTGTTTTTTATTAGCTCTTCTTTTTTTTCATTTCTGACATTAGAGTACTTTTTCTTAAATTGTGAAATCCCAGTTTACTACATCGGAACATTGTTTTTATTGCCTAGCAACCTCCCGTCTGAGATCAGACTCGTAGAAATAGGGAGCCTGTTTCGAGTTGTCTGAACATGAGCTCTATTGTTTCATTGCCTCCTTTAATCCTTAACGCGCACTCAATTGCCCCATATAATCTTCACAATATAGTTACTTTTTTTTTAACTCGTTTATTTAACGTCGGCCTATTTCCGCATCAGAGGCCAATCATCGACCCCAGAGGTTAGGACCACAACTTCTGGGAATTTAGCCAATGCCAGGATTTCCACCAGGTCATTGTGTTCTTTAACGTGCGCGTGCATTATACCTACAACACACGGGACCTCCGGCTTTACATCGGTCCCGGACGATGAGGCACTCAAACATTTTTTCCTAATCAGAAAAATCATCGCCGTCGGTGGGGTTCGAACCTACGACCCCTAGCACTAAAAGCCAGCACCTTAGCAGCTAGGCTACCAACGACGACAATATAGTTACTTATAATTTAAGTCAGAATAACGCTAGACGGATCATTCACACGATGCATTTAACGTTCACTTTTTAACTGTGTTATGTACTATATCTGGTGTATTGAAACATGAAATGAGTAGATGTACTATGATTTTTTTGTTATTCCTGATTTTGAATTAATAATTTAGCATCCCATACATTAATTCTATGACGTACCCAACTTGTTTTTCTTGTGCGAATCATGAGGGCAACAGAGCTGGCAGTATGAAATGTTAGTATGTTACGGCATAAATCGGCGCTGTTGGTCACAAAAGAAGGTTTTAGTCAATATTTTGTGTTTTAATAGCCCCAGGCTGCTTTAGTTGATGCCCAAAAACCTTTATAGTCATATAAATATTTGTATAATCTTGGGTTTATAGTCTTTAGTTTAAAAAATTAAATTTATTATCCCTAACGCGTTTCGCGGTTTGACCGCTTCATCAGAGGAAATATTTGATAGTCTTACATATAAATGAAGACTAATGCAGGTCTAGTTAGACCGGTATAAGTGGTCATCAAAAAATTAGCAAATTGGCATGAGCATGCGCTTAGTGGCTGCTTTTGTGCCGTTTTGTTCTATTAATTCTGTATTATTTTTATTTGCTTATTCAACACTAGGTGGAACTTGTATCTTCAGTTTAATTATTAGCCTAAGATTTTCTAACATCTAAGATCTGTTCAATTATTATAAATAATTTTCTAAATTCATTAATTATATAAACATTTAAATATTATAATCTTATCTTTGGTCACATTATATTTGTTATAACTTTTTCCTGCAAAACTTAGTGCATTCACAATATGTCATGTAATATAGAACTGTGGTTGTAATGAAACTTGAACTTTTAAATATGCGATCATTATATTCCAATTTTGCTGCTGTCAGAGAGCTAATTGATATCTTTGATGCTTTTGCTGTCACGGAGACCTGGATAGGCGAAGGATGCTCGGATGCTCTGGTGCAAATTAGTAATTATAATCTATTTCGTGTGGATCGGGTTGGTAGAGTAAGAGGTGCAGTCGGTGTATATCTTAAGTACTCATATAAAGTAAAAATGGTACTCAGATAAATCAATCTATTTATAGAACAACTTTGACTAGAGATCGTTGGACCTGGGGGGTGCACTTGCTATTGGTGTTGTTTACAGACCTTCTGCTAACGTTACTGAATTCTGAAATCATTTTCAAGGCACATTGTCGGAAATTGTGCCTAAATTGTTTGCCTCGGAGATTTTAATATGCCCACGTGAGCAGTTCGGCACGTGATAGATTTCTCTCATCAATAAAGTATTTTCATCTCATTCAGATAATTACAGAAGCTACTAAGGTTGATGTCTACTCGACTACATTAATTGATTATATTATATTATAGTGAATGGTGGCGGTCCGGTGGAGAGCTCTGGGGTTCGTGCGGTTCATGACATCTCGGATCACTTTCTTATTCACTGCGAGTTGAGTCTCTCTGGTGATGGTGGGTCTCAACTGGGATGTAGAACATTCCGCGATTCCTCCGGGATTGACCAGGAACAGCTTAATCGTGATTTGGCTTTAATACCCTGGATTTAAATGCTGCGCTGCAATAATATTGATGAAAAAGTTCATTCTATTAACTTCCATTTATTGAAACTGTCTGATGTTCATGCCCCTTTCAAAACTGTCAGTGTTGATGCGCCGCGCAGTCCTTGGATCACTACAAATATAGGAAATTTACTATCTTTACGCGATAAAGCATATAAAAAGTATTAAAAAAACCCGCACACAAGTTTCAGAGATGAAATACAGTACTTTCGATAGAGAGCTATTAGCAATTTACTCATTTATCAAACATTTTCAACATTTTTTTGAGGGACGTAACTTCATAGTATATACGGACCATAAATCATTAAATTCCGCACTAAATTCAAAATCGGAAAAAAGTCCACGGGAATCTCGTCATTTAGATTTCATCAGTCAATTCACAACAAATATACAACATTTTGCTGGAAAAATAAACGATGTAGCGGATGCACTTTCTTGCGTCGTCATCAACAGCATTAAGTTAATAGATAGAACTCTACCAATAGACATTCCCTCTTTAATTGACGCTCAAAAAGTCGATCTGCTATTAAAAGCGTTAAACAGAAAATGTGATTCTAAGTTTAAGTACATTGAGTCATCTAAAAATAAAATTCGGCCTCCAATAGAAGAAAATTTTCGAAGAAACGAAACAAGAAAGTTCGATTTATTTGTTAAGTGTTTTGTTTTTTTTTCACAGGAGGGAATAATTGTAGTGGTCGAATAAATTAATAAATAGAGTAGACCAAAACATTGGATAAAATAAAACCAAGACAACAAGAATCATTGCCAAAATCATGATTTAGTCGATGTTAGATTATAAATGCATTTTATGTAGTGATTTTTAACAAATAAATAAAACCATTACACTTATTTTTAAACCTTGTTGAGGTCCGAAATCTTTATTACTTATATTAATAGTGTGCGTCGATCCATTTAGTGGTTGTCATGGAGCGACGGTTGTTTGTTTATAAGCGCGTCATAAAAACTCAGAATTTTCTTTGATTTCGGCATTTCATACTGTTTCGGCCTATACTTAAGGATCTACAAGTACTTAGCTACCAGGCTACGCTGGATTTCTTTGCATTCCCTGCTGACTGCGTTGGTCCTATTTAAGGATCTTCAAGTGCTCATTTCCGGACTGTGCTGAATTCCTTTTACAGACTCGAACAAGGCGGCAAGTAATCAGAGACCATTATATTTTAATTTCATTTAGGTTTACTATTAGCTGTTAGAATTTGCCTTTTGGCCAAATCTCTTTAGGATTAACAATCATCGATAAATTGCAATATCCGTAGCGTAGTTTCGGCACCTCTGCATTTTTTTTGCCGCAACAGTAAAGGTTCTTATTTCGGGACCCTTCAAACCTTTATGCTCGGTTGCACCAAGTCGGGACTTATGGCCAGAAGTCCGTCTTACAGGAGTCAAATGGTTACCCTATTTCCATAGCGCCCAATAAAGTCCTAAGCAATACTTAGCCCGTGTATGACGGACTTCTGGATTTAAGTCGCAACTAGAACCCCTAGAACCCTTCCCGGAGTGTATGCCCATTTGAAATATATGATGTGTCAAAATAGGTAAGGGTTCTAGGGTTGTTTCGTTTGGTCCAACCGGGCATTAGTGTCTTAATAGCCCTAGGTTTTTTAGGTAAATATCACATGTAAGTGGTAATATCCAATCCTTTAGTAGTCCGTGAGTTTGTTATTAACGATTAGAATTCTTTAAAAATAAATGAAATTCATTGAACAGTTCGTGGTTAGATTCTGATAAAACCTATACTAAAATGTCCGAACATATACAAGTATCAGTGAGTACAGGACAATGTCATAGAGACTTCACCTTACGGGAAATTTGGCGATCTGTAACTTGTCACCCGCACTCCCCCCCTGGTCTACAAACTGCCGATGCCAGCAGTCACGATTTGCGGTGACTTAAGGAAGCTTGCAGAGATAGGGGTAGTAAAACGATGTCAATCGCCTAATATTGGTCGTTTTAGGAATGAATTCCATGTGTGCTGGAGATGAGAGTGGAGCCAGGCGTTTATTTGAAAGCATAAAGATTATATTTCCATGCATGTTTAGCTGCATGCTTACACATCAATGTGCGGAAGGTTATTGATTTGGACAGCCCTCGTTTGCATATGACAGACATGTCATGGATTTGACTTTCAATAAATGCATTAAGTAAGTGACTTCTCTATATGAGATTCCTATACTCACTGCAAGTATGTAAAACAATTTTGAGTAGATGTTATGGCATTGAGCGTCACCTTAAAGAAACCATATTTTTGGATGTTGTAAAGGAAACTCTCACTTCAATAAACCGAAAAATGTAGGTTTACAAAAATCAAAAACAATAGCTATATCGCAGATTATCTGTGGCTATATTTGTTAGTAGAAACACAGGCAAGAATTAGAATAGAAAACACCTTTGATACGACTCGATGGAATTCAAGGTGAAAACATTCCATTGAAACAAAAGAGTGTGTGAGAGATAACAATATGCAGTGCATATACGATGAAGGAATATGTAGGAAACAAAAGGCGAATCTCAACGACTTTCGAGGAATGTTTTTATTATGTACAAAAGTTTTTGTTTTATGTGTTTTTATTATTTTAAATAATTATCCTACCCGCCCCTCCCGCGTTGGACAGGGGTAGGGCGGGGAGGAAGTAACACAGCATCTTCAAAAAATTGACACGAACAACAGTTTGTCAGCTGGCTATCTAACTGAAATTTCTTCACTTTAGTGGCAGAAGGGGTAGTTGGGGCAAGCACCTGCGCTCACTCCAGCTGGCAATTGGGCGGCTTGATGGCCAGCGGCGTATTGGGGGGCGGCGTTCCATTGGTTGGCACCATTCCATTGAGGGGCGGCGTTGTTGTTATTGTTCCAAGAAGCTACAAAATGATCTCTTTTAATTATCCAAGTTTCATACCTTGAGAAAGAATGATTCTCGAGGGTGATTTTTGAGTGAGAATAGTTTAGTTAGAATAGTTTTTAGTTAGAATAATATTTAGTTAGAACAGTTTTTTGTTAGGTTAGTTTTTAGTTGGAAGAGTTAATTTGGGACCAAGGTGGAGAGCGCATTTGGATTAACATAAATTGAGAAAACCTCAACTTACAATGTGGGCCATAGGCACCGCTTTCAGCAAGA
Organism: Quadriops clusia; assembly: GCA_033557875.1. NCBI lineage: Eukaryota > Metazoa > Arthropoda > Insecta > Coleoptera > Hydrophilidae > Quadriops > Quadriops clusia. Next base: position 16,451 of record JAWQRP010000544.1, read on the forward strand.
CCTTCTCCTTTGTAGTCTCCATCCCCAACGTATTCTCCTCTATCCAAAGGATTGGCATGGTTGTTCCAAGCGTCTTGTTGACCTCCGTTCCATTGGTTTTGGCCGCCATTCCATTGGTTTTGGCCACCGTTCCATTGGTTGTTTCCACCATTCCATTGTTGAGCACCTCCGTTCCATTGGTTGCCATGGCCGTAGCTGCCGGCGTAGGCGGCAGCAGGGTTGGCGGCTACAGCGGGGTTGGCGCAGTTGGGAAAGTTGGGGCAAGCTTGAGGGGAAACTCCAGCTGGGTATCTGTCAGCTGGCTCACCTCCTGCCAATGGACCGTTCCATTTGGGGTAGTGTTGAGCGAGGGCTACAGCCACAACGCAAGAAATTACAGCCTAAAACACGGGGGGCCACTTTACTAAATACACTGCACACTGTTGATGAGCACTTTATTATCCTTCGTATCCTTAGATCTCGCAATTGGTATTGTGTCTTGTGAGCTTTGTGTCTTACTGGTGTATTGTTTGCGTGTCTTGGGCATGTGTGGATACTTACCAGTTTTACAAACATGTTGTTGTTGTGTCTTATCAAGTTCACAAATGACAATCTCTTTAGAATAAAACAGACATTATATAGTATTACCACACCCTCGATTTTTACTCGTTTTTGCATAAACGTAATAGAATGTTGGATATATTTTTGACGCCTGGTCTTGAGGGGGAACGAAGTTTTGAGTAGTCATTGCCGCCGCCTTTCTATGCGTGCGAATGTGGATTGCGCTCCAATAGTTTGTTCCAGTGGCGATTTTTTCACTTGTCACACTCTGTATAAGCCAAGGTTTCCACACTTCATTGCCATGGAACACACTCTGCCCATTTTCGTGTAGCACTTGTACGTGGAGACATGCATAAAATTCTGCATGTTTTCGAGGTGGGTGCATTGCATTAGTTATTAAAACTCGCAGTCCCGAACTGATTTTCATGTACATAAATTAAAGCGACCGGGATTTAACTGTATTGTTTGTTTTTATGTTAATTTAATGCTTATTTTATTCCTTAACTCATTCCGCATTTACATTGCGTATGCCATAGGCCATATGGGTATTTATATCTATTTGTGCAATGTGTTCGTTGTTAGAACGGTATCATTTAGATGCGAATGTATATTTGCGCTTTTTTCACCATTTTGTGCAGAAAACTCTATCTGACGAAATATGTTGTTCACGCGAGACAAACATATGTATCTGTACATGCGTTCCTAAGTGGTAACATTCGAAAGGAGTTTGATATGCTCTCACTTGCTTATTATAAGGTGTTACCAGTAGGAAGGTTATTAAAAATTATTTTATTATTGTAATTATTTATTATCCTGTGCTTATTAATATTTATGACGTATACTAGATTTCATTTATTTCAATCAAGAGGAAAAATCTCTAATGCCAATGCACGGATACATCTTAAACAAAACTTGGATTTCCGTTTACATGTATATCGTTAATTTATAAGCCTGTTCATATATCAAATCTTTTTCTAACATTTCCTAAACCGCAATTAACTCGTTCTAAGCTAAACGGTAATTAAAAAACAGGAAACCCGTAATGAAGACTAAACAAAAGACAGCGCTGCCAAAATAAATTCAATTTTCAATTTGTCATGTGATCGGAGTGTGGCCGATTGTTTCGGATTTTTGATTGGTGTCGTAATCGATATCTTTTAAGGCAGTACCGCGGCGAATTCGAAGCTGGCCTTCGGTCTGATCCGTCCTTGTCAGGAAAAAACGGTAATTGTAGAAAAATGTATGCAAACCAACGATAAGATTAATAACAGTTTATTATGTTGGCTTTTTGCTGGTTTTCTCACAATCGATGTAACAGCTCACGACAAATATAACGTTTAATTGAACGGCGACTACTACTTTGTAGTACCAAATTTGCCATGTTGGATAAGAAAACGATTATTCATGTCAAAAGGTGTCAAATTGTTTCAAATTAGCCACCCGCAATGACTTTACCTTTTAAGGCTTAATGCCAAGAAATCGTTTTGTTCGCTCGCTGGCTTAAGTGCCTACATTGGGTACTTAAGGAAACAAATTGGATAATAACTAGCAGAATAATTGAATTGAACGACCATTAATTTAACCGTTGCATTAGGTTACGTACTTTACTATTTGCAAGTTCGTATTTAATGATAGGAGGATCACGTCTTTAGATTGTTTATTGAGATATCTCTCCTGCTTATTTTCCTCTATTCTTCATTGTGGCTCTCTGTTTTAACACCAATTTTGGTGTTAACCCGAGTACATATATAAAATGAAACAACTAGAGCGCAATATAGATTACAATAACGATTGTTGCTGAAATTTAAGCTATTTGCTTCCTACTGCGATTGCAACCAATTAGCATATAAAACGTTTAATTGATCCATAATCACTTAATGTATTCCATATAAATGAATACCATAAATCAGCATTAACAAATTAGGTTTGCGACACCAAAAAAGCCGCGCGCTTTTACGGCATTTCAATGTTTAATTTTCTACTTTTATAATTGCTTATTAGAATACACATTCTTAGCAGCCAATCGAGTTGCTAATCAATGCCGTTCGTTGGAATGAATCAGAAGAGCGATTGTTGGCATTTGCATATTGTATTTTGAGGAGGACCTCATCAACAGACAGCTGGGTGGACAGGACGGGATCGTGGCCAATCCGTTATGTAAATGAGAGCCGAAGCGGCAATAAAGCATAAAATGTTACACTTTCGATTTCCTACTACTGCCGAGCGACTTGGTACACAAAGCAAAGCTTCTTAGGTGCTGCCCAGTGGCGTTCATTCACTTTCAACCTTTTCCTCGCTTCAGCGAGTCGTGGAAATCGCGGGGGGACCACGAAAGAATCTGAGGGCCCGTTACGCCACTGGGAAGGTGCACACATAACTCGAAGTAAGTCATGGTCAATTGACCTTGGTATTTCAATCAGATACAATTATTATTAATATTTCAAATCGAACGACAAAGAGAGAATTTTTATTGTTTTGTCAAGCAGGGCTTAACCGTACCTCGTAACGTTACCGCATATTTCATAAATGTGGATACTGCAGCTCATTGCTTTTTTTATCGTTGATTTCTACACGGTGTTTTATTGTGCGGCATTCGGTATTGTTTCCAGAATGCGAGCAAAAACTGCATGGTTGTACAATAATAACTAGTAACTAGTAAATGAAATGGAATTCAACCATAAAATAATTTAGCCGTATATATCATATCATACATAAGCACAATTACTTATGGGATATGCCTCCCGCTGCCGCCTTGCGCCTGCTGGTTACCTCACTCACAGAGAAAGACCCCATATACTCACATCCACCAACAATTGTTGTCATATTACTATTATTACTAATTAAGTCGAGGGCCAAATGTACGTAGACTTACATTCACAATTGTTATCCCGTTAAAAGGATATAAATTGCCGGGCAAGTCTAGTTTATTGTTCATTAAGCTTCTGACCCACGACCCGAGTGGAGCAGACTGAATGCATTTGTAGGACAGGCAGGTAGTAGGTAGGTGAAGCCTTCTATGTGGGACAGTTGGTGGCATGATGCAGATCACTGCATGATGCAAGGAAAGGCTGGTGGCAGCAAGTGCCCAAGCGGTAAATTCCTCTAAAGCTGAACCTAAATCATGCGTTCTCAGTCTTTGTTCGGAGCAATAAGGTCAACCAACGTTCATTAGACGGTAAATAAGGAAAGCCTCACCTACTGAAACTATTTCAAGTTTTTTCCGCGAGTTGCTGGCGATTTTTTCCAGCGGACTGAATATTTACCATTGGCAATGAGGTGTAGAAACCTTGGCTGCAATGTGACAGAAAGCCAGATCGCCTCTGGTCTCCGCAAGAAGGTGTTTCTCATAGATATGGAAATCATGCGACAGTGACGGACATATTTTCTTTTGCCATGTGCCAGCATGTGTAGGACATGCACCGACTAAAAATGTTACGCCGGACTATGCGAGCACCGAGGGTGTGGCCGGACACTATAAAATACGATAAGTCCTCAACTAAAGCTAATTTGCTAATCAACACTTCAACATGTTTGTAAAACTGGTAAGTGCCGAAGCCGACGGTGAAGCCGCACTGGATTCTGTGTCTTTGTGCATGTGTGTTCCTTTTGTGGAAATTTAGTGATTGTACTAATCTTGGTCGACTACCAGATAAGTATGTACATAATATAAATAATGTAAAAATATGTCTCTTCCAGGCTGTATTCACCTGCCTTCTGGCAGCTTCTCTCGCCCAGCACTACCCAAAATGGAATGGCCCATTGGCTGGTGGCGAACCAGCTGACAGGTATCCAGCTGGTATCAGCCCACAAGCTTGTCCCAATTTCCCCAATTGTGACAACCCTGCTGTAGCCGCCAATCCAAGTGCGCCTAGCAACAATTGGGGCCACAACCAATGGGGCGCCAACAATTGGGCCGGCAACAATGGCTGGAATAACGGCAACAACTGGAACGGCGGAAACAACTGGGCTGACAACAGTTGGAACAACGGAAACAATTGGAACGGCAACAACCAATGGAATGGAAACAACCAATGGAACAATGGAAATGATGCCTGGAATAACCACGCTAATCCATTGGACAGAGGAGATTACATCGGGGATGGAGACTACAAGGGAGAAGGTCTCGCTGAATCTGGGGCTTACGGACCCCACTCTAGTTGGAATAATAACAACGGAGGCAATTGGAATGCTGGTAATCAATGGAACGGCGCCTCGGCTTGGAATGGTCAATACGCTTCTGGAAATGTAGTCGCTCATGTGCCTGCTGGAGTAGACCCCCACGCTTGCCCCAACTATCCTTTCTGTCACGCCTAAAATAAATCACTGATAAATCAGTAGTTAAAAGCAACAGAAAAAAATTGAGAAGAAGTGAGATAGCCAGCTGACAAACAGACTGTACCTATATACCTACTTAATTAATAATAATTGTAATAATGTACATATGGATATAAAGTAACTTTAATAAACTTAAAAGTAAGATCTCTTTATATTACAAGATAGATAGATTCAAAGTATCACGGACCACATAGTAAATGAAGTAGTATTTAATTACATACATTAATTGTATACTAAATATCTACAGCAGGATGCCCAGACTTTTTCTTGACAAAGGCGGAGTCTCCGTATTTGCAATCTCAAACGATACATCTAATCTTTTATCCCATTTGTCAGAAATGAGGTCGTAAATATTATTGCAACGCCCCTAGATTTCAAAAGTGTATACTTGAAAAAAACGTCCTTGATTTGTTGCACTAAACTAACTTAAGGGCGTCTTGCAGAAGGTAGAGCAGAAGTATTGTTCGAGTTTGCAATTAAAGTCATTCCGTCTTTGTCGAGACAAAGACAAGATACCCGATACAACTTGCAGTACACTAGGTGTAAGTTGGATCGGCAATGTGAATATAAGTGATTATGTTTTTTTAATGTATTAGAAGTGAAGTTAAGTAGCTACGTGCAATTGATGTTTATGTTGTTTGATATTAGATTTGTTCCTTCAAGCTGTTCTGAATAATTGCCAAAAGATAGTGACCAAATACCTTTCAAGGTCGCAAAATTTCTCTAATTGCCATTTGTTCCTAGCGGTTCCTGATTGTCTGGAACTGTTTGAAGGGACAAGGCTACTACACAGTAAAAAGTAATGTAATTCTTATTACAAAATATAGTGTAAGTTTTACTACAAAATATAGTGTAATTTTTACAACTATTGATAATGAAAATTATAAATTACATTACAATGTATGGTAAAATATGAAGACTTTCTATTTTTAATGTAAAACTTCATAGATTTACAGTAAACTTTACATAATATTAGCGTATTACACTACAAATATATCAACAAACATTTTAAGTAATGTGATTTCTATGGTGAGTGTGTGTTGATGGTTGGTCACTATAAAAAAATCTCATTTTAAAGAACATCAATGAGTTTTTGCAAGGGAGAATTTAACTACTTAAATTAACAAATTGAAAAGCAACGAAATAAATTAATGTTTTTCTCTAATAGCTTATTTGAGAAAATAATTTGTTTCGTACGGACGTGGCACTCTGTTCAGACAAACTCAAAGCTAAAAGTCGAAAATTTGATATTTCAATCTCCCGCGAAGGTTGCTTACCATCTACACCACTGTCATTTTTGGTAGACGCTCCGTTTTAAATTACAGACTTGAAGAAATGATTTTAAAATCAGATAACCCTAAGCAACACCAAATACTGTTTAACATTTTAAGTTTTGACGCTGTCACGAACGACATATTTACCTAACCTAATTTTGTACTATTCAAGGCCGTGGCTGACGGTGTCGCGCCACCGAATTTTAAGTTTAATATCTTGATTTTGACGCTGTCACAAATGACATTTAATTATTTAATTAACCTAACTATCAACTGTTCAAAGCCCTTACCGACGGAGCGGCGGCATTTTGGGTAATTTTCTCGCTACACTGAGAAATCTGATTGCTTGACATCACAAACTATGAGTTGTTGAAACATTTTTTAAAGTTGCGAATGTGCTTTAAGAACTTCACCAATAGATAAGATAGGATACCTTACATTATTATACAGGATGTTCAAATAAACATGTTTATAAAAAAATTCAAAATTCATAGCGCCTCTTTAAAATAGCACACATTACTAATGTCAGTGTTTATACATTTTTTAGTCAGCGCGACAGGAAAAGATATTGGGTTGCATAAGCATCGTTCTAGATTTCCTTGCTTGTAACCACTTCGTCAATATTACACTAGATGGCGTAATTCTTAAGGATAGTATGTGTACTCTACATCAAAGAAGCGGTATGAAATTTGAATTTTTTATAAACATGTTTTATTTAAACACCCTGTATGTCCATGCAATTCATTATTTGCCTTGTATATACGAATTGGAAACGAACTGATATTTGATAAATAAATTTAGTCATTTTTATCAGTGTAGTTTTCGTTACGGACGGTCAGACAATTCCACAGATCCACCGATCCACAGATCCCCCGATCCACAGACAGACAGAATAGGGATTTTATATATTAGATAGATACAGTGTTAACTGATGATCGTACATAAAACACAAACTGACTTCGAAATATATTTATTCTATATAAATTTACATTAATCATAATTTATGTCTGTATTACGTAAATGAATTAACATAATTAACTTAAGTGTTTCTTAATGAAAGTAGCTTTCGAGGGGACGCACAAAATTTTGTGATTGCTGTAGAGAATTTAAATCAAAATCAAAAATATCAAGACGCTTAATTTTTACACCGTCGATTTTTATAAAAAAAATTGTTTCTTTTTACATATCGTACCTTAGATTATAGCAAATCTAAATTACAATTTTTTATGAGACCCTATAATATATAAAGTAATATAATAATTATATTAAAAACATGTGACCAGTTTTAAACAGTCAAAAAAATTAGGAAATTTATACTAAGTTCTTAGCAAACGTCAAATTCATCAATTGTAATAGTATCATTCGTTTGGAATCGACATATTTTTAAATTAATAAAGGTTAATAAATAGTTCTTTGACGTTTACTAAAAATGTCAGAGAAGTAACAATCAATTTTAAAGAGCTGGACATACTTTATACTATTAAAAATTAATAAAAAATATCGCGTTCATCATTAAGTATATTTTGTCTTTACATTCTCATATAAATACATTTCTTTCTAAATGTAAGTTCCATATCTTTCTAAATGTAAATTTCATTTCTTTCGAAATGAAAATTCAATGACCTAAATTATTGAAAATTCAGTCCAGATCTTTTGTCTATGTTCGATCATTTTAACTAAAAAAAATTACAAAATAAATCACGATTCGGAAATTATTTACAGCAACGAAAGTGTGAGAAGTACTTGTTTCATTACAAGCAAGAGGAACAACTTATAAAACAAACATAAACTCTACGAAGAATTTGTGAATTTTCATACTATAATTACACTAAAACCGATTGAACTAAAATTTTTAAAAAATCTCGGAGCAAAGTACAGCAGACTGTTTTTAAAATTCTAATGACTTACAAATTTCCTCCTATAAAAGATGCGAGTGGCGTAGACTATAATCAAACAAATACTTTCATAGTTGCCCCAATATCATTTACTATAAAACATAAATATACATAATATTTTAAAATGATCGTACATTTTAAATATCTTGTGTTAAAAGTATTGTGGAAGCGATGGCTAATAGCAATAGTCGTACGTATGATAGGATCAAAACTGAAAGCCGGAGTTGGGTACGTTCGTGCTCGGGTCAAAGTGGAATCCTGCGTCGCCTGCTGCCGGTGCAAGGTTTGGATCGTCGTCTTCCGCCTGGAAGAGAAGGATAAAACAAAGATAGTAAACCGAATGCTATTTTGAATATAACCAGATAACCATTTAATATCTATATTTTTGTATAAAAAAGTTAAGTTTTTTAAAGCGAGATGTTGCAATAGGGAATTTAATAGGTTGGAATTAGCCTGCAATATATATATATGATCAATAATTTCGTACAATATGTTTGCACATGTATCCACAACTAAACTGAAAAATTTTAAAATATGGAACCAACAAATATGAAAATGATGAAAACTCAACCTTCCTGTCAAATTCACTCACTTAGCTCAAAATCCTCGTCGAATATCTACTTTGGAAGGAGTTTTAAAGCAAATTTTTTTTAAATTATTGCTATATAAACAAATCAATACACAAAACACAATATAGAAAGTGAACAAAATCAAAATAAAAAGCACATTTCCAAAGTTGGAGAGGTTAATGAAAATACACAGATTTTTAACTGGAAGACATAAACACATCAATGAAGGGCCTGAAGGCTCCCAATAAGAAACGCCGTATGTCCAAATATTAAATGTATGTAGTGTGAAGGTATGAAGATAGGTTACGTGATTTGTGCAAATTAGGTTCGTATCAAAAACGGATTTGTTTGCTTAAATGACAACAGATGTGTTCAAAATCTGGGAAAAAAATTCTTGTGTAGGGCGCCCGGCGAACAATAGGCGTGCTACACAAAGAATTCGCCGACAAAGAAAGCCACTAGCATCTCATTCAAGGACGGCTCCTCAAGAACGCCGAAATAGTAAAATGGCTTGGCCAAGATCGCTTTAATTGTTCCAGATGCTCGGCAGGTGTGCCAATAACACTACAGTAGTACCAACTTTCGAGTAGTTAAAATGTAAGTCCCAACGTGAGAGGGCGTGGTCGAATAAGGAAACTAAAGATGTCCGATTGGTCGCAAATGACAGGTGTTAACCAGCGGTTGGTTGCTCTTCAGAGGGGGTAGGTCGCGCGGAGGGGGGAGTAGCTCTGATTGGGTGGAAATACAGTTAGTTGACACAGGGGGTCAGGTAGAGAGAGTTGAGTTGGGCAGTCGTTAGAAGTCTTTTTTCGGGGGCAGTCGTGAGTCAGTCAGGGTCAGTGATTCGAAGCCTTCCTGCGAGGATGGTCGATCAGGGAGTGGGTTAGTTGATGAAGAGACTCGTCGGGAGATAGTCCCAGATGACGGTCGAGCAGAGAGTGGGTTAGTTGGTGAAGAGAGTCATTGGGAGGTAGTTCCAGATGATGGTAGATCAGAGTGTTGAATCAGTTCAGAGAGTGAAAGGTTTTGTGGGGTGAGTTCGTTGTGATAAATTGTCCAGTGCCTTTGGGAATATCATCAACACCATTCTTCTGGGAGTTTTTGGATTCGTTGGCTACCGTCTTCAGACGTGAGACTCAACACATGCTAAAGATATTTGTTTCTTCTTTGTTTATTTTGTTCCATTTCATAGCGTTAGAGTAGTTTTGCCGGTGCACTGGTCGGGATTGTTGTTTTCACTAGTTGTGCGTTGTTTTGTTTGGTTGGTTTCGATGAACGCCATCACTCACACACACACACACACACACACACGCACACGCACACGCACACGCACACTCACACGCACACGCACACTCACACTCACACGCACACGCACACGCGCACGCGCACGCGCACGCGCACGCGCACGCGCACGCGCACGCACACACACA